>VZTB01003723.1:0-175427 GCA_013397245.1 Thryothorus ludovicianus
TGGGAAGTTCTGAATTTCAGATTGATTGGTAAAGTGTTATTGAAGCTGTCTGGTTGGATTTGGCATTTTGGTATCTGGTTCCAATAAATTTTCTTGTGCATTGTATTTTTGTCACCAATGCTGTTATTTCTACTTATTCTCACAAGGAAGAAAAGCTTGTAAATTAGAATAAAATTTTCCAGAATATTAATTAGAATAAAATAGGTATTGAAAATATTATCACTTAATTGTATTAAATAGTAACTAAATTAGTAAATTCTTGTTTTTATTATCATAATAAGACTGGTGAATATTATAAAATAATATTAATTATAATTAAAAAGTTTATCAGAATGAACTTTTGCAGTAAGTGTTCTGTTCTGCAGCTTTGTCAGTATTATTTTCTGAGGTTACCAGAAATGCAGTTGATGTATTTCTACCAAATGCATCTGGGGAAATTTGGATTGGAAGGACAGTAACCAACAAATATTAAGTTTTTCTGTGAGAAGTGCCTGTGTTTGCCTGTCTTACAGAGGGGAGAGAATTCTCTCTTTCAGAGAAGTTCTTCTCCAGTTTCCAGCTTGTTTTGGTCTACAGACAAGCCATGGAAATGGAATTTTACCTTTACAATGAATTTAAACCAATTTAAATTTTTGCTTGCAAATTTGTGTCTTAAAGAGGTAATGTCAAGGTAATTTAAAATAGTACAACTTTTTCTTTTTTATGTGAAGGCTCAAAGAACTGAAAAATGTCTGTGGCTTTCTCCACAGAAGTGAAGGTGAAAGCTGCAAAGTGAGAATATAGAGGGGTGAACAAATGCTTGGGGCTTGATATCGTGCAGGTCACAATTGTCATGGGACTGCTTCTCTTTAGGATGTTCTTTCTGCTTAGTTCTAGCAAAAAGCCAAAATCTAGTTATTAAAAAGGTTGTTCTATGAAGAGATAAGAATATTCTTACAATTGGAGCAGGAGATCAAACCTGCATGTATTTTTTGCATATATATTTATATCCACGTATAAATAATAACTTTGATAGGCGTACAATAATATCATCATTAAAACTGTGCTTTTTTCCCCTCCATCTGAACAGCACCCGGCAGTGTCACCTCCTCCTTGATGTCTTCAACTCCACAGAGCATGAGCTGACCATCAGTGCCAGGAACAACGAGGATTTGATTCTGCACGCCGGGGAGTGCCAGCGGTGAGTGCTGGCTCTGCTCCGAGGGCCCACCTTGAGCCCTGCTATTTCTCTGTGCCCAACTGATGGCAAATTAGGTGCCTGTTTTTAATTTTTAAACCTTGCACACATGTCAAAGAATATTCTTGAAGGTTCAACTAAGTTTTAGAAATATCTCAAGGAAATTTATTTTGGCCCTGTATGTAGTGATCCTGGAAATAGTGAAATACAAAGCAGTTGGTACTGAGGTGTACAGCTCATTTAACTTTTGTAGAGTGTTTGGTTGTAATTTCCATGTGCTCTGGATGTAATCCTGGTGTTAAAACCTGATCTCAGTAGTTTGTTATTCTTTCCCAGCTTTAAATTTTCTTTACATGGTTCCCCAGCTATTTCCTCACTTTTCTTACAAAGAGAACTACAGGAAAGAAAAGTAGAATTGAGGAGAAAGCAATTCCAATCTCTGTGGGAAGATATATTTCAGATCAAGCAGACTGTTCTGGGTATTGATTCTTACAGCCCTACCAGAGCAATGCACAGCTCATTATTAACCATTATTTGCATTTCACACCTGCCTCAGGTCCTGCTGCAGCAGCAGCCTGGGCTTGCCTGCTTCATCTCCTTCAGGTGATCTGAGTTCCAATTTCATCCTGGGAAAGGTGATAATGTGGAAAAGGGAATCTTGCTTTTGGGTCAGGGGCTCCCTGCCCTGCTCTTTTCTCTGGGAGAGTTGTGCTGCACTCTTTAAGTCCTGAAACTGAGAAACTTGGTTAAAGAGAGATGTTCTCATGTCTGCAAATCCCTGGGTGAATATTAAGTTCAAAGTCAAACCATGTTAATTGCAAGGAATGCAGCTGTCAAAAAGAATTACAGAATAGGTAAAATAGCAGTAAATTTGGAATGTTTTTTGCCTTGTTGACTCCCAAAGCACAACCAAGTGGAAATGTGTTAGCTCAAACTTAGGTTGAATTTTACTTTACCAAGCAATGGACTAAAACAGTAGCATACAGTGCTTCTTCTTTTTATTTGGTAAGAATTGGCTTTTTTCTCTTTTTTTTTTCTTTTTTAAAGAGCAGTCTAAACAGTCACCAAAATGTTCTTTTTTCTTATCCATATCACTTCGTAATTTTATTTTTATGCCTCTTGTATTTTTGCATTGTTTTTGTAGTTTTCAAACCCCTTGAAATTTTTCATTCCCAGTTTTTGGGACAATATATAACAGAAATTAAGCTACAAATCAAGTTATAAAATTTCTTTACGTCCCTTTGACTGAATTTTATTTTCCTATGGATTTAAATCTAAATATTCTTAAATCATTACATTGTAATGGATATAAATCCTTTCATTAAGTCTTTTTAAACAGTCATTTATCAAGGGAGATTGTATATGTGTTGCAAGTATTTAAACCTTTGAAGCTATTTTTATTCTTATTGCAAAATATGTTTTTCATGTTGGTTAGAAATTGGACAGTTTTCTATTGGTTATAAACTCATTTATTATTTATTTCTTGAAGGTAAGTGCTTTTAATTGTAAAACTGTGTATGTGGCTCCTATGTTGCCATGAGTTTTAATTTTTATTCCAATGTATCTACTATAGAAAAGCAAGTGAAACAACAACTGGGCTTTAAAATTAGCTTCCTGCTCCTAGAAAAAGGCTTTTGTTGCTCTTTGGGGGTAAAACCAAGAAAAAAGAAAAAGAAGAAATCTTTTCCCTTTTTAAGCAATGGCTCCAGATCTTTGGTTTTTAATACAGGGCAGCATTACCTGGAATCTGCTTCTGAACCAAAGTTTTCAACTCAAATATATGAAGCTTTTCAACACATTCCTCTTTTAGAGTCTCCTTTTAGGATTCTTTTTCTTTGGATATTGATTGATATTAATACCTGATTAATATTTAAAGAGAGGCTTTTCAATCAAGTTCAGGATTTCTTTCCTCTTCCTGTACTTTTTTGATGCTGCCCTCATTCTTAATGTTTGCCTCATTCTGCCTTTATTTAAATTACGACTTTTTGCCAGCTTTGGTTGCTTTTTCTTCCTTTTGTAATTTACTCTCTCTCCATTCATCACCCTCACTTTGAAATCTCCCATCCTGACAGAGTGGAGGTAGCAGGAAATTGTTTTCTTCGTCCCTGTTGTTATTGCTGGGGACTGTAAGTGTTTTCATATTCTCTGCCTCCAGCCCACAGAGAAGGATAATGCTGCATCCTGCTTACTCTGGCCTCTTTTGCTTCCCACTTTGGATGTTTAGAAAGTAAAATAACTTGGAAGTTTTGATGTGTTGCTTCTCCTCTCTATATTACAGGGTGGTCACTGTAGAATGTAATTTTTTCTCTCCTGAGAGGAAATTTGCAGGGGATTCTTGCATTGCTCCTGTGGAAAATGAGAAATGGTGGTGGAAGTTCCTGGGTTGTTGGAACACTCTCTGTAATATATTTGATTTATAATGAAGCTGTACAATTGACCATGATGCTGGCAATGGGAAGGATGAGGAGATGGAATCAGAAATGCCAGAAAAAGTCAGGAATTGTCAACAGATCAGTGCTGGTGCAGCCAAATCTTTCTGAGCCCATGAAGGACATTCCCTGGGATCTGTTTGTAGTATCCACATTATTTGGTGCATTCCAACCCTGTCTTGTTCCCTGTCTGATTTGTATTTATGTAAAATGGATCACTTGTGTAGAGTACTGCACAATATTTTTATTTTAAGGTCTGAAAGGCAGTTTGCTTCAATTAACTTAGAGATAGGGCAATAATAGCTGCTGCAATAACACTGCATTTTGTCAGGAAAACTGGTATTATACTAGTTAGAAAAAGAAACATCCTTTAGGCCATTAGAAGACTACCTGGAAAATAGATGCCTTTTTCTACAGTATGATTATTATGCTGACTAGTGAAAATTATCGCTTTAGCTTTCAGAAAAGCTTAAACTTACAATTTGCTGTACTTTTTAAACCAATAATTGGGATTATTTACTGTGTGCATTGTAGCTGTTCTTGGGGATATATATAAGCAGTGTTTCTGAGAAGTGACACTCTTTTCCCTCTATTTTAGGACAGAAAAAGATTTTGCTCCCTGTCATTTTTATAGTCAGAAATGATAATTAGGGCTCAGTGATTATTTTGTTCACTCATCTTTCTGTCTTTCATCATTGCTTGTTTTGCAGACAAGCAAATGAAGGGATCAGCCTTTTTTTCCCCCCTATATCCCAAGATGTTAATTAGAGACTTCATATTCCCATCTCTGGTTTCCACATGACTTGAATTGTTCTGTTGTATCCCATTGTGGGACAATTAGTGACATGTTTTAGTCTGAGGTCTTTCATTCCCACAAGATTATGATCGGGAAAGAAGGAGAACCAAGATTCTTTTGGAGTAGAGAAGGAAAAGACAGGAAGTTTGTCTTCCCTCTCCAATGAGACTGGTTGAAGAAAAGAGGAGCAAGAGTTTTGGATAGTTGTTTGTTGAACTCTTGCAAATAATTTTAGCATTCATTGCAAAGCTAGATTCCAACTCAAATTAATTTTTGCTGCTTTACTATCTGCAGGAGTTTATTTAAACTTCACTATCCACAGGGAAATGCACTGGAGATCTGGTGTCCTGATGAAAAATGTCAACCAAGTTACTCTGCAGAAGTCTGGCTGCAGGGAGTGATGCTGAGGTGTTGGAATTGTCTTTGGTTAATTTAAAATATCACAAAGTGGTGTCAGCATGTTTTGTTCACCTCTCCAGTTGAACATATGACATGTGGTGATGGGGGAAGCAAATTCTCTCATGTCTGCTATAGGAAAGTTCAGCCTCTGGAGATTTTTTTCTGGACTAGCTGAGTCTCCAGGTTCTTCAAGAAAAAAGGTGTTTCTTGAAGCAGTCAGCTGCACTGTTAAAGGAGTTTTGCAGTGAGCAAAGTGCAAGTGTTTTGAATGTAATCAATGGGAAATCTGAGCTTGTTTATTCCAGCAACGAGGTAATCAACAGGTTGTTCTGACATGGAAAAATATAGCAGACAGCTCTTGGAGGGAATTGTATTAATGTCTGTGAACAGAAGTGTTGCCACTAGCAGTGATCTGAATTTATTGAAAAACCATAGGTGCAGTAATTATTGTGTTTCTTACTTGATTATCAAACCATTAAAATTAAATTTCATGACAGCCCTCATTTATGCGCAAATCACTTCATAATTTATGGTAATAGATGTTATCTCGTTATGTGCCCCAGGATATCTCATTTTGTGCCACACACCCTGCCTTGCCTTTCCATTCCCATTCTGTGCACGGTGTGTCTGAGGCACCGGGGGAAGATTGATGGTGGGGAGGGTCTGAGAGGATCAATTATCTCCTCTGTCCTTGTGGGACAGCTCAGCTGAGCTGCTGAAATCCTCCCCACGTGTGGCACTGCACAGCTGAGCTCTGCACACCCACACTTTGGCTTCTCAGGCTGTCCTGGCCCTGGTGTGAGGACCACGGGGAATAAAGCTGGGGATGCCCAGGACAGGGCTGGTGTGAGGAGTTGGGGAATGAAGAGCAAACAGGACAGGATGTGGTAAATGAATGTTCTGGTTTGAGAAGCAAAACCAGTGAGACACTCCAAGTCAGAAATACAATTTATTAGGAAAAAGGAAAATTAAACAAAAAGGAAACAAAATACAGGCAATAAGGAAAAAGAAAATCACTGACAGAGTCAGAATCCAGCCTGACACCCTGTGGGTCAGGGTGCTGGCAGCAGTGCAGTTGCAATGGTGGCTGCAGCCCTCCTGGAGCAGCAGCTGTGGCTCTGTTGGAGCAGTGATCCTGTAGAAAGGTGCAGCCTCTGCTGAAGGTGCAGTGGTGATGGATGGGCCTGTTCTTCCTCTGGGAGTGCAGTGGAAAAGGCTGCCTTGGTGTTCCAAGTCTCAGATTTCTATCCAGGTAGAGGGGCTTGGCTCTTCCCCCTGGAGCATTTCCCAATGGGATGGTGGAAGTTTATCAGTTGGCTCAATGGACCATGAGCAGAAGACCTGTCCCTGGAGGGAGGATGGGTTGTGGAAGAGAAGGAAATTGCTCTTGCTAATTTCTTCTCAGCTGGCTTATCAACAGAAGATCACATCAGTACCCCCATCCCAGTTCCAATGGATGGTAATAGAATAACACACCCATGATTATATTTTACTCTGCAAAGCATGTCAATGAGGAAAGAGTTTTGTTGGTAATTCAACTCAGAGAGGTTTTTGTGCAAAATTTACAAGTACTAACAAGTGCTGATGACCCAGGGGATGCTGATGTGAAAGAACATGATGGAATTTTGGCCTTTTCTTTTTTTTAATTGGAAGTTGCCTAATTAAAAATAAGCTGAAGAAATACTGCAGTAGCAGAGTCAACACTCAGGTTCAGGCTTCCTTTCTGGGTCAGCAGTTTTACCCTGCCTTTTAGCAGGGTTACAGGGTTAAATGAGTGAATTTGCTTACACATATACTCTTCAGTAACTTTTGGTTCTTTTTTTATAGTCAGCAGAATTTTAGCTATTTTGCTCAGTTTTGCTAAGTGAAATTTTGTATTGACTTAACTCAGTTTAATTTTTTTCTGTTACATTCTAATGAGACAAGAATAATTAAAGAAACAAAATTATTATTTTCACTTTTATACCTTTCATCTCATAGTCCGGTGTTTCTTTCATCCATGGAAGCTAAAGAATTTTTTAAAAGTCCTTTGTGTGCATACTAATTATTAGGGCCATTTCTGCTGCTTAATTGTTTGATGTAAACGTGTTGATTAATTGAGCTGTGAAGTCTGTGCAGTGGTACACTGCAATTTCTGTAGTATCAGTTAACAATGCACATTTTGAAAACACTTTGAAATAAGTCCCCTTTCAAAGGTAACAAGAATTAAAATTCTGCCCCATTTTGAACCAAAAGTTCCTTCAATAAATTTATTGTCCATGTGTAAATAAATGATGATTGTTATTTTTCAGAGCTGCCAAGTCAGTGTTTAATTTGTGTGTCTGTTTATGACAGGGCATGTTGTCTGTATGGGAGATTAATGTTTTTTTTCCATACATTGCTGTTGCAGTTTATGTTTTAAAGACAAAGCTGCTATGATTAAGGCTTTGCCTGCTGTCAAGAGAGAATAAAATTTCACAGCAGTTGCCCTTGGTCTTCATGTTAAATCTATGGCCAGCTGGATATTTCTGAGATACCTTCAAGTCAAACTGTATTAACTAAAACATGAAAATCACCCTTTGTTGTCAGGACAATTGTTTTCATTTTCTCTCTTATCTGATGGTTTTTAAATACAGTTTTATTTTTTTTTTAAGACTTGCCTTTTTCTACTAATAGCCAATTTAATCTTTAAACATAATTTTGAGTGAATAATTAGTTATTTTCAACAGAAAAATTGTAAAGCAATTGTTTGGGTAGGAAAGGATGATATATCTAGCACTGGTCTGATCCATATTATGAACCAGTTATGATGTTCATATTTATTTCAAAGCACTTTGCAAAAACTGGACATGCTGCAGGAGGATTCTGCAAAAACTGTAGAATGGCAAAATAACAAAAATAATTAAAAAAGGGAAAAAGCAATAGAAGAAGTAATAAAGAGAAATTTGAGTTTTGGACTGCTTTGTAGCTAAAGGAGTCCATTTGCATCCCATGAAAACCAGATATTTTTGGAGGTCCCTCCCAAGCTCGTCCCTGCTGGGTCCTGGTTCCTGTGTAAGGTTCGAAGCCCTGGTGGGTGATCACAGGGGTGGAGAGTCCTCAGGGTGACTGCACTGCCAAACCCAAATGTGATCTGAAAAGAGGGGATGAAAGGAGAGAATGATGATGTTCAGTTCTGGTCACACACACAGGACAAAGAGGAGATCAAACTGTAGAAGACGCAGGTGACCGGTGAAAATAAAAGACTTTGACTTTGGTTTGACAAGAGCAGTAAAATTTAAAGGCATTATTAATGCATTGTGTGAGGTGGGAACAGAGGAGGGCTCTCCTGTAAAGGTTAAGGGAAGTGAACATATGAATAAAAAATGAACGTTGAGCTGTGTATGAAAGCACCTAGAAATGAAGAGATTTCAAGGCCTCAGGCATCCTCAGACCGTCTCCCTCACACAGAATTGGAGGCAAAGACCTTCACAAAGGCTGGTACTGAGGTGACCTCCGTGGAATTGCCAAAGATCTGCCTGCAATTGCCACAGTTCCCAACTGGAACTTCCTTTTCTAGTGTCCTATCCCTGTAATTGATGATGAAAACAAATACCCTTGTAAGTTTTACAGCAATAAGTTCCTGTTCCTCTCCCTGTCCTGTCCCTAGTGAATTATCATCCTTTTCTTCTGAATATAGTTAGGATGTATTTCCATAGGGAATGTGCAGACAATTTATGGACTACAATTTGCATTTGAATTTAGCATTTGTTTCTGTCAAGAACCCAGCTGCTGGTATGAAGAGTCCTCTAGGTCAGCTTTCTCAGACTTGTTTGAGAAAAGGAGAGTTGTTTCTCCTCTTCCCTTCCCTCCCTTCTCCAAAACTCAATGTTTGGGTTGCATCAGTCCTGAGATACTGCCCTGGATAGGCAGCTCTTTTGGTATTATATGACTTCCCATAGGTTTCTTTTTCTTTTCCCACTTCTTCAGTTGCCTTTTCCTAAATCAGAGGTGACTAACTCAGTGGATCTAGCCTGCATGGCAAGTTTGCTGACCTCTCTGAACATTGCCTTGGCCTCAGAAGACCCAATTTGCACTGTTTATAATATTTTGTGTATGCAGCTGGGGGAACGGGAGCTTTGTGAGCGCAGGCCAAGTTTGTCTCTGACAGGATTTATTAAGTTTATTAGGGTACAACATAAACATGGCTGGATAGTTTGGCCCTTATACAAAATATCACACAGACGTAGCTGTGTGATAGTTTGCTGTCCCAGTTTTAGTGGAGCTATAAATCACTCAAAATCCAAACTAGTCATCTTCATTTTCCCCTTAAATCCTAAATAGATTACAGGCTGTAGGACTTGCAGGGTTCAAAAGCTGTCTCTTGAAAAAAGTCAGAGTAATTGATTTAAAGTTTCAGATTTAGAATTTTTTTTTTAAAGAACTTTTTTCTCATAGACGAAGCCAGACTTTTTCCTTCCTTAATTTCTTCAATATTTGAAAAAACATTTTTATTTATTGAAATTTCTTGGTGCTAGGCACAGTTGTTTATGCATTTGACAAAGTGCAGGCCTGTATAAAATTTGACTGAAGTGCTAATACCTTTTAATTGGATTTTCATTTTTGTGCAAGGTATGTGGAATAAAAAGTAAGAATGTGAGAGAAATTATAATTGTTTCTTTTGTTAGATGAAAATAGAGCAACAAACTGAACAGGAAAAAATACCTCTTCCTGAAGGAAGTCAGAGTGGAAATGACTTAAGCTTGCCCTTAATTCACACATATTCAAACCAATAAATTCAGAGTGTGGTTTTAGAAAATCATGTTCTAGCATTGATGGGTGATGGGGAAAAAGTGAGGGATGAAGGTGAACATTATCAAGCTTTCACCATGAATTAATCTCCCTCCTAGAATGAAATATAAAAATATCAATGTTCCCAGGAAGAAAAGATTCCATGGAACTTTGGAGTTTGTCCTTTTTCTAGGAAGTTTTCTGAACACTGAAGGAGAAAGGAAAGTTGTATTAATGAACATTTTTTTTTCTCTCCACGTTTGTCTCTATTTCTGTGAGACAGATACTTAAAATTTCTGTTTTATCTCAAACCTGCTCTGTGGTCAGCACGACTGAGATATTTCTCTTTTTGTAGAATGCATGTTAGAAGCCTGGGAGTCCTGAGTGGAATGATGGCAGAGAACCACGGGGCAGGAAGAGGTGCCCTCCCCTGGAGCTCAAACAAGTGGGGGAGTGCATTCGTGCAGCTCCAGCACAGCTGGCACAGCCCAAATTTCTGTCAGCCTTGCCTTGCAGGGTCAGTTCAGGCAGGCTGCAGAGGCTGTTGGTGCAGAGGTTGTTTCAGAATTCTTTTCCCCCAGTGGGATGCAGCAGTGCCCAAGGCAGGGCAGGCAGAGGGGGCTGCCCTGAGCTCTGTGCCTGGATGGGAGCAGCAATGCAAGGAAACATTTATTTGCCTGGTGTGTGCTGCAAGTGTGGGGCCTCATGGCCAGCTCCCAGGTTTGAGTGGATACCTCCAGAGGGACCTCCCAACCTACACCATGCCTTGATTTTAACATCTACCTACTCACTGGTAAACTTGCTTGCTTTTCCCAAAGCCAGCAGTGTTATGGGCCTGTGTCCATAGGAACTGGTTCCTCTAACACTTTCTTTTGTCCTTCAAGGCTTTCTGTCTTTCCAAAATTTGTCCTAGTCTGTCTTGGTTTTTTTTCTGCCCTTCTCTGTAGAACTAATTTTTTTTTTTCCTTAGCTGTTTCCTCTTGTTTTTTCTGCTGTTACAGGTGGTATAGTGCTGCCTTTTGGTAAGGCTTTGACCTCCAGACTCATGTCTTTCTTTAGTAGTGTGTTATTGTGAGCAATGTGAATTTGCACAGTCCTCTTTCATAGATTCAGTCAGGTGCAGTAATTTTTCTGCTCACTGTCACCTAAAACTGATGTCTTGTATGTTCATCTAACAGCTGAAAAACCTCTGTGGAATTCATCTGCCTAATAATTTCTCTGTCATGATACTTAGACACTTGGGCAGAAGGAGTGGAGGGTGTCTGGATGCTACCTAGACCCTTTAGAGATTGCAGGACAAAGTGGGGAAGGTAACTGAATAGTTTTAGTCCATTTCTCAATTAACCATCATCTTTATTTCATGTGGAAAAGCTCCCTAGCATATTTCAGGTCATTTTTGTTTATGCTGCCAGTAAGAGACTGAGCTTTTGGGGGTAGGTGCAGCTCCAGCTCACACCTGGTTTGATCGATATCTGCAGATAAATAGATTAATTTAGACCATAGCAATCCTGTATTTAGGAGCCCTTGGCTGTGTTTTGTGGCTGTGGTGACACGGTGGCTGCGTTAATGGGATGAAAGAAGATTGTCTTGAGTGGCTGCCAGTTACGTCTGCCTTAATGGCCAAAGGATTTATGAAAGTTCCACTCGGATGTTGCCCAGATTTGGCTTTCTGCCTGCTCTCTGATGTCCTGTAAAAGATCACGATGGTACAGCATAGATTTCCTGAAGTTGGAAATTAAAATATCCAGTTTCTATTAATTTGTTTTAGATGATCAAAAGTATAATTAAAATAGCTTGTTTGTGAGTATTTCCTTCAAAGAGAACACTCATTTGAAATTAATGCTTCATCAGCTTGAATTTATGCCTTACACTTGACATCCATTTAATTCTGCCTTCATTAACTGGAAACAAAAGCTAAAACAACAGTGATTTGAAAAGATCACTGAAAGATGTTAAGTAAATGCTGTAGTATATAAAGCCAATCTTTTATGACATTTTTATTTTGCAGTTACAAATGTGTATCCAGATACTGACTGTGAAATTTTGTTTTCTTCTCCCCCAATGCCACCATAATAACTGGGATCACAGCAAAAAGTTGAAGCCTTCTTTGGAATAATGGAAAGATTTGTAGGTCCTGAACTAACAAAAAACCAAGCCAGTATTCTAAATTTGAATACAATTTGTGATTTGCCCTATAAAAGTGTCTATCTTGGCAGGGAATGGAGGGATGTTTAGTCTGTAATCTTCCTTCTTCAGCCTCTTCTTCTGTCCACTCCAGATCACTCTTCCAGTGGCTGAATCCTCCCCAGCGAGAGCTTTGCCATGTTTGAGGTTTCCTAAAATGCACACTCTTTCTAATGTGTTTTCACAACAATGAAGAATTCTGTTCTAGCTTTGGATTTTTGAAGTATAATTGACAATTCTGAAGTGAAATCTCTGGGAATTGTTTGATTTCCTGGCCCTCAGTGAGAGAGCAACCCTCAGTCTGGATTATGTTGTACCTTGATTTCTGCCTGGTGCAGGAGGTGTGTTTAAAACCTCATATATACATTTACCAAATTACTCCTTATCTTATATGGTGCTTTCAGGCTATGAAAGATCCCGACATCATGGAAACATTCCAGATTTGGTCTGCCAAATAATAAATAAGTACCCTTAGGAAAGAGGGTGACTTGTGCTAAAGAAGGTTAGTTACATGTTTATTTCTGTTTTATGTGTACATCTGTACTGAATAAGTGTGCTGAGCTAGGGAGGAGTGAACAGGGCTTTATGCAGGGAAGATGTAGCTCATAAATCCATCGAAGTTCTGTTCAGGAATGAACAAGCTTCAGGGGGAGGAGGGTCTAATTAATGTAGTTCTTGACATGAGGAGGAGTTCCCCAGCAGAAGCTGACAGAAAAACCAAGCTGCTCTGGTATAGGAAGGGAAAGTTCTTAAGTAGTTAAAAAAGTTGAAAATAGTTAATAAGTTAGTTAAAAATAACTTGTAGAGCTCAGGTGCTCATTGGAGCCCCTCTGGAATGTGGGCTGGGCCCTGAACTGCTCAGCTTTGCTTGGGACTGTGTGGGAAGAGGAGAGAGCAGAGGGCTGGGCAGGTCCCTGGGCAGGTCCCTGGGCAGGTCCCTGGTGCTGGGCTGTAAAGGAGGGAGCTGATGTGAGGAATTACAGAGCACAAGATGATGAATTGTCAGGTGAACTTCAGTCTTAATAAACCAAAGTGATGAACAGGGTGGAAAAAGAATCTAAGCTTTAAATAGTGGATGGCGAGCTCAGGGCTGCCTTTTTACCTCTTGGGAATTGGATCCAGGTTTTAATACATCTTTGAGAATCTTACTCATGGCTCAGCAGTGGTTGAATAATCAAGAAGCATCCTTTTGAGCAGAATGTTTTGTATCAGCACAGGGCAGGATGTTTTCACTTCTTTGGAATCATCTCACCAAATGAGATGATACTTGAAAACTATTTCAGTTGAAAGGAAGTGCTAGGAAAAAAATATTTGCAAAAGGGAGCCTGATATGAGAGAGGATTCCAATGTTACGCTTGAAGGGAAAAAAGAGAAAATAAAAGCAAGCACACATTGGGAATAAAAGAATGAAGTATAAAAATATTTGAAGTTTAATAGTCCGAGATGATTGGTAATATGTTTTTTTTTTCCCCTCACCCAATTACAGTATAAAGCTTTGCTGGTTGGTGTAACTGTTGTTAAGGTGGTTAAATGGAAACTGGTTTATTGATTCTTGGCTTCACAAACTGAAAAATTTACTGCTTGGTGAAGGTTTTGCTATTGTCCACGGATTTTTTCCTGACTCCTGAAGATTTCTGAAGTCTTCCCACACATGCAGTTGTTGCAGGATTTGCACTGCTGAGGAGAGGAGCTGGTTGGAGGCTGTTTATAGTAGATTATTTTGGGATGGAATAGAGATTTTCCTCACCAATGGCAGGTGCTCTCCTGGGTGAGCAAATACTCTATTTCTCCTCTCCCCTGTTGCTTATTCTCCTCTTCAGAGTCTTCTTTCCCTTGGATTGTGCTGGTGCCAAGGAGGTGGTTTTAGGTTTGTGCTTTAACTGAGAGGGGAGAGCAGTGGACAAGCAGGACAGCAACCTTTGCTTAAATATTTTTAGTCAGCTGAAAGAGTTATAAACTACATAACAAAACAGTAATCTGGATAAATTGGGGTATTTATTGCAACTAGATAAACTCAATGTAGCAGAATAGAGTTGGGCCAGTGTTTAATGTGCTTTTCATAGAACTAAAGTGGTTTTTTTCCTTAATATCTGTATAAGTCTCCAGAAACAAAGCTTCTTTTGGAAAGAATCTACTGAGTCATTGTTTGCATGAGGAAATTTTTCTCTCTGACTGACTCCTGCTCTAACAGTTTACTAGGTCAGGAGTATTTTTTCTGATGTATTTATTCATTATCTTTTTAAAAAAATGTTGAACCTGAAATATATGTCAACTCTGCAGAGCACATGGCAGAATATTAATTCTGCTGTTAGTAGGCTGTGAAATGTGTGGTAAAATCCCAGCCATGGGATTATCTCAGCTAAAACCTTTTCCTTTGACAAGTGAGGGTCTAATATGTAAATTATACTCACCACCAAAGTTTCCTTTCAGGGTTACTTCCTCAGCAAAGCTTCTCAGCCCCATCTTTTATATCAAAATTGAGTTAATGAGTTGTGCATCTCCTGATGAGTTGGCAGAGCTTTTACAGCTTCAAGGAGATCTAACACCTGCTAATATCAATGCAAAAGCTTGGCTGCAAAGTTGCCAAACCCACATTTAACCTATCTAAATCACAAGCTACCATTGATCTGGTTTTCACAGTGTGTTCTCCTGAGTGCTTTGGGCTTGGATGTATTACTTAAAGAAAGATTTTAGTATTTAATTTGCAGTGTTTAAAAGGAGAGAAGCTGCCTCTTTAGCATTGAAAAGGTAAAAAGATGCAGTTTATTAATTTATTGATAATTAAGAAGAGACATGAATAGGATTCTTTTACTGCATGAAGATTCAGTTTGAACAAAACCAGACTTGATCAAGAAAAAATGATGAGTGGAAAGCTGCAGTGCAATGCCAACAGTGAGGGCAGGAGCAGTGGCTGACACTGTGGGAACCAGGGCTATTCTTCTGTCCCAACACAGCTGAATTCCCACTGACAGCTGGCCCAGGCTTTGGGAAGGGTGAAGGTGCCCAGGTTTGAGGTTGGGGATGGCGTTGAACAAACTTTTCCATTCAATGTGTAGTTAGAAAATGAAAAAACATAAAATGCTTTGGGTTGGGAAGGCCTTCCAGGATCATCCACTTCCAATCCCTGCCATGGGCAGGGACACTTTCCACTATCTCAGGTGGCTCCAAGCCCCATCCAAGCTTTAGCACTTCCAGGGATGGGGCAGCCACAGGTTCTCTGGGCAACCTGTGCCAGAACCACCCTCATCATAAAAGCCACCTTCCTTACATCCAATTTAAATCTGCCCTCTTTCTGTTCAAAACCACTGTCTTGTCACTGTTACCTTAGAAAAAGCTCTCTCAGGTTTTCCCACTTCCTTTTAGGCACTGCAAGGTGCTCTAAGGTCTCCCTGGAGCCTTCTGATTTTCAGCCTGAGTCCCCCCATCTCTCCCAGCCTGGCCCAGAGCAGAGGGGCTCCAGCCCCCTGAGCATTCCCATGGCCCAGGTTTGGAGGCTCTGGAGCAGCCCCACAGGTCTCTCATGTGCTGGGGAGCCCAGAGCTGCAGGGAGCACTCTGAGAGGTTCTAAGGAGTTGCAGCAGGACACATTTTATTAATTTTTCACAGTCCTGAAATATGTTATTTAGGGTTCTGATGGGAACTGTGTCATTTTGTGTGTTCTGTAACAAGTCACTCCAAGCTTGTCCTTAATGAGGGTGCTCATGGTGGCAGGGACAGCCCAGATTTGAAACAGACTTTGTAAACACTGGAAATGAAGTGGACTTCGTGTAGAAAAAGGAGAAACCTTATTTTTTTAAACTATTCACTCTTGAGTACCCGTCTGTGTATTTGGGGAAAGTACCAAACATACATCTGAGATAGTTTCCATCTAGTAAAATATAAGTTTTTGATGATAACTGCTGCACATTGTATTGGCAAATAATCGATGCAAGATTTTTCACAAACATTTTTCTTCTTTTCTTACTCTAAACCTGTGTCTATATTATTTTTCTAGGTAAAACCCTTTAACTCCTTGGAGTTTTTGGATGACTTGTGGGTTAAATTTATTTTGCAAAGAGTAGGCAAAGGGTAGGTAATGTTTGTAAATCTAACCTGTTCAATCTGGATAAATCTTACTCTGAGATCTTAACAGTTCAGTGACTGAAGGAGTGGAGAAAGAATAAAAAATTGAAAAAATACACATATTAAAGCTATTTGAGTAGCAGTTTATTTTCCTGCTGCTCTTTGAAAAAAGGGGGCAAGGGAGAAAAGTGTCTTTAAATAGCCCATTGGGCTGCTGCTGCTGCATCTGCTTGCTTGTGTGACAGATACTGCATTTCTCATTAGAGATACCTTGCAAGTACCCACGGTCTCCATAGTAACTATCTTGGAGCCTTATACCTTAAATTTATCCTGAAAAAGGTTACTATATTACAATTCCTAGTAATTGGCTGCTTTTTTTTTTTTTTTTTTTTTCTGCTTCTATTTTTAACTCATCCCCTCCTCCTCTATTTAAGTTCCAGATCCTAAGTGGAATGAATTGGCAGAATTAGTGAGAAAATGCTTTACAGGGTACGACTAATTGGCAGCTAAACTCTGTGTTTTGTTCCTCAGTGTGAAAAAAATATCTGAATCATAACTTTCAGTGGTAACTAAAAGGTTATCAGATTTGTCTCCAAATGTTTTGATATGAAACAATATCAGTGCTCTTGAGACATGGGTTTGGTTCATGCAGGCTTCTACTATTGTTTATTATCAAATATTAGTCATGATGTTTATTAGCAGATATTACTATGAGCAGAGATAGAGGGAAGCAAGCCATATCCTGAAGAGCTGAAAAGCTAATTTAAAGTAAGCCTCATAGACAGAAGAGTTAGCCTTGTGCTGTACTATATTGGTACCTGGGACAGGTGCTCTGCTGGTACAGATGCGGCTACCTGGCATCTGCTGCTGCAGCAGGTTGAATTAAAAAGTTATTCATAGGCTGATGATATCATTGTTTAATTTCCTGTAGGTGTATTAGAGGATGACTGCTACATTTCCAGAGGCTAAAAAGTCTCAAATTTAATTGCTTGATTGACTGGAGTTGCATTTTCCAGGCCCAGGGCTGAGACAGCAGAGCAGTGACTTGCTGAGCACTCCCAGGGTGCTCATCCCATGGGCACAGAGAGGGGAGGGCAGAGCTGGGATGGGGCTGTCAGGAACTGCAGCTGCTGAGGTGGGGAAGGGACAGCTCAGTTCTGCTGAACAGGGACAAATGGGATTGCAATTATGGCAGGGAACAAAATGTGGCTGTGAATAAAGCAAGGGAGGACATCAGATCATGGCAGAGAGGGAAGGGAAGGGAAGGGAAGGGAAGGGAAGGGAAGGGAAGGGAATTCTTATCTTTTCAGTGAGGTGCAGGACACAGATATTCAACCACTGCTCTACACTCAGCCCATCTCTGTGTGGCAGAGTTCACCCAAAGATGCAGCCAGCAGTCACTTGATCTTTATCTTCTATTTGAAATGTAAGAGAAAAACTCTTAAAACTTCACAACCTTTAAACACTAAGCTTTCTCATTTTAATATCAATTCAGTCCTGATGTAGATCAGTTTAGCACAAGGCAAGCTTAAAAGGTATAAGAGATGTTTATTCAGTGTTGACTCTGAAGCACTAAGGATGATGCATTTGATTGCTTTGGAGTCCAAGAATAATGCACTAGAACTGGTTAGAACAATTTCATTTTATTCCTGTGCTTCCTCAGCAGAAATTTACAAGGACTGTAATTTCACGCATGGGAATGGGAATTTGTACAAAGACAGAAATTTTTAAAATAATTAAATAAAGGAGGCCTGGGATTTACATACATCCTCAAGGGCTGTGCAGGGCTGTGTTAACATTGTTTTTTTCCTGTGTATAACTTTGAGAAAAAGCCTCTTTTTTCAATATAAAACAAAAAAAAAAAATAAACAACAACAAAAAACGCAAACAAGAAAACAAAAGAAAATCTGGAAGACTGTAATTGGCTTTCAGCAATTTTAATTCTTCTTTAGCATGAAGGATATGAAGGATTATTCTGTGCTAAGTAGGTGGACAGGATTTATATCTTGTTGACAGTAAGTCTGCCTTTCATATGATTTAAAATGAAGTTAGAAGAGCTTTGTGGGATCCAGAATTGGTATTTTGTCACTGTGAAACCAGTTCCATGGGTTTTGTAGAGCCCTCATTCTCTTCCCTGAGGTACTGGATGCTACAATTCCTGACACACTGCTGAGCTTTCTAGATTTCCCATGTTTCTTCACTTGAACTGTCTGAATGGGAACAGAACTGAGAACTGGCATTTTGCTCATTTTTTGGGAAACTTTGGTCATTTCATCTAGCAGGGTGACCTGTGATAGCAAAGTCCCTCTCACATGTTTATTTTACCCATATGCTGTATGTTATTGAGGAGATGGAAGGTGTGATTTGGAGCCTGAGAGACCAAATGGGGAGTGATGTTCTGGCCGTGGGCAGGAAAGTGCCAAGAGCAGGAGCACAATCTGCTTCCCTGGGTTTGCTGTGGCTGCTCAGGGCTGAATTCACTGCCCTGGCAGCACTGAACCTGCACTGCCTGAGTGGAGATGTAAATACAGCGAGACCAGAGCTGGGTATTGGATAGAGCAACTTCAAGGTTTCCAGAAGTTTTTATTTTAAATGCATCAGCAATGAGGACCTGAAATGTAAATGATGACTTGCAGTCATGTAGAAAATTGCAACATTGTTCAAGACAAATAATTTCTTCCAGTGGTCAGTCCTGGAAATACCTGAGCTCTGTTGGAAATCTGAAATTAAATGTGGGTCAATTAAAACAGCATTCACATGCTGTGATAATTTATCAAGCTTTTAAGGCATTTAAACTTTAATTTTTATGTAGCAAATTATACTCATTTACTTCTTAGAATATGTAGTTGAACACCTACTGGAGATTTTTTCTTATTCTGTTGACTTTTATATTGTGCTGATTATGACTTTTTGACTGTGGTTTTTGTTCTTCTCAGCAGTTTTATATCTTCATTTTGATCACAGATCCATTGGCAGTGGGATGCCTTTTTCCTGTGTGTGTTTTCTCCCTGACACAAAGTGATGCTGATCACTACTTATGTTTGAACACTTGCTGTTGTAGGAATTACAAAAGATTAAAGGATAATACAAAATTATGGAAAAGAGGAAAACAGTAATTTAAGTTGTAGCAGCAAATGTTTTCTCATGTATTTCACTTAAGTGTGCAGAAAGTATTTAATAAGTCATAATTACTGGTTTTATTATTTTTGGAGGAACTAGAAAAAGTTTCAATGGAAGTTAGTCATATACCTGATTCTAAAAGCATTTCAGTTGGCCTACCAGAAGTGTTCAGTGTGGTTTTTTTCAGATTTTACTTTGCAGTTTGTGTTAAGTTCTAGACCTGGATATTTCAGGGGAACGAAGCAGACTCAGAAACTGAACAAAGGGCTCATGCTCTTGACACAGTTCTGTGGTTTCTTGTAATGTGAATCCAGTGTATGAAAGCTCATGGAGGGTAATTCTCAAATAAAATCTGCATCTGAAATGCACTTGTTTAAAATTACATTAAATTTTATTGTCAGGTATTAAAGTATGAAATGTATGCTCCTGACTGCTTGAGCCATCCAGGGTTTATTCATCTGTCATTAGTGACAGTAGATGTTTTAAATACTCAGGAAATTTAAGACTATTTTGGTTTGGATGTGAATGCTCTGTCAAAAACACCAATGAAATGCGTTGTCACAGCATCACTCAGAGTCTTTTAGGTTGGAGTGGACCTTTTGAGGTCAGAGAGTGCCATGCCCCTCCTCAAGCAGGGTCACCTGGCACAGGTGAAACCTGCTGCAGTGCTGTACACAATGTAGGGGTTGCTAACATTTCTCAGAGAGAAGGATTTTGACAAATACTCCCTGTCCTTTCCTTTACATTATTTTTTTTAAATAAAAGATTCTGAGGTTTTTATCTGCACCTGAGACAAGTTGTTATATTGACTGTAAGGAACACAGAAACTTCCCAAGGAGCAGAATCCCAATATTAAGTGTACTGTTTCTCTTAAGGACTGAGTTTCCTAAGACATCATTCCTTTTAAGCTGCTGTTTCTCTCTGCTCCCACGGCTTTGAAGAACATTTTTAGAAGTCCAGGCATTTATCTCTGCCTCTGATGGCACTTGGTCCTGGATGATGAAAGGGGTAGGAAGGGTCCCCACAGAGCAGCTGACGAGTGACTTGTGGAGACTCTGGAAGACCTCCCTGAAATGAGAATGATCAAGGAAATGTGGTGTCCAAGAAAAACTGGCCCTTCTGGGCTCCAGCCTGATAACTTCTGACCCTTACCTTTTCAGATCTGTCACTTTAAAAGGGGTTTGTTTTGTTTCATGGTTTTTAATTTTTTTTTTCTTTCCTAGATAAAAAATATTTCCAATATTACATTCAGTTTCCTTGACTTCTTTATCCCTTTTAAAGGTGGTTCTGTAGACATTTTTGATTGAATATGAAATCTGCTTTGCCTTTTGCCTAGATCCAGAAAATCTGGAGAATCTTTCCCTTGTATCATTCTCCCTCTTCCATGGGTTTTCTCTTCCTTAGCAAAGACACTTCACTGCTTTTATGTATCTTGAGGGGGAATTTTCATCATTATCAAATCTTAAAATCAAAGTTTATTGGTGAGCTTCTTGCAATTCCCTTTAATCCAGGTTTGATCCATGTCAGAGATTGGTGCCTCACTCTTTTGCAGACTGTTATAGACATATATGGATATATAGATATATGTAGTGACAAATGTATGCATATATATTCACAATTATATTTTCACAGTGAAGGCTTTTGAGTTGTTTCTTGTCTATTCCTTACCTTTCCTATCCTTTATTTGAGGAATGTTGAAAGAATATGAGAAAATCAGAAGCTGCTTTTCAAGTTTGGAGTTTTCTTTTAGTATCATATAGTAATTAAAAAATAATTAGAGTTTCATAACTTGAAGGTTAATTTATTAAGTGTAAGTAATTTTGTCACTTTAAAGTGATGGCAGTGCTTGTGGATGTCTGATCCCTTAGATCAAAAATTATTAGTGTTTTAACTTTTTTTTTTTTGATTCCAAGAGATACCTCAGTATCTCAATACTGTTAAAAGAAAATTTGAGTTTGGTTTAAGGTTTTTTGTACCCTCTTTTCTGGCAAAATGTTTTTCTTTGTTTCAATGAAGAGAAACTACAAATGGGTTGTGTCCATCTGTGCATGAAGACTGAATAGATGCTCGTCAGGAATGAAATACTTGGATCTTAAAGAAGTTAGCAGGTTTTCAAAATTACCTTATTTACAAGAACGTATTTGTTTGGCATCCAAATTACAGCTAAGCCTCACAGGCAGGATGCTTGAGGAAACACAAGCAGTGCAGATGTCTTTTTCTTTAGTGAAGGTGAGATAATAACCTCCAAATGTAGTGTCACAGAGTACCTGAGGGATTATTTGCTTTGTTTTATTTGGAGTATTTTGATTATTTTAAGCTGATTCAGAGAGAGAAGTAACAACTGCATGACAGAGAAACTTATACAGGAATTACAGAAATAAAACATTATATTAGATTTCTAAAGAAAAAAAGTTCTCCTTATTTAGGCATGGAATTGTTTAAATAGAAATGGTAGAAATTGTAGGAATTGCTCTGTGGACATGGGATTCTGTTCCTCACAGAAGAAGATTTAAACCAATGGAGCATTCTGTGCTGCACTTCAGTTCAAATGGTTGCAGATGGAATGAAAAATAAAACTGAAGAAGAAAGAATATAATTTTTTTGCCTTCTCTTAGGTGCGGAAGACCCCTCCCAGTGCCAGTGCTTGGGCACCTTTAGAAATTTAATTGTGCTGAGGTCTCAGTCCTTGCTTGGCAGAACTGAGAAAACTGCATTCCTGATTTCTGTGCTGGAATTTGGAGGCAGTTTTAGCCTTGGTACCCTCACTGCATGTCGGGTCCAATTAAACTCTGATTTAGTCACATTAGCAAGGCAGTAGGAAGCAACTTCAGTGGAATTTGGTGCCTGAGGAACACGCAGCAAACCTGAGGAGCAGGGTGGGATTTTCTGTTAACCCCTTTTGCTCCCATGAGCTCCTTGAATGGTTGGACTGAAACAAGTCTAGTTTTGTTTTGGGCTCCCAAAAGTTCTGCCAATACTTGGCAAGCCCATCAGTGATGCCTTACAGGTACCTCTGGGTGTGTTTCATGTTTTATTTTAGCTGCTTATTGACTATCAACACCACTGATTGCACGGGAAGTGTGCAATTACAATTCCTTGGTTGCATTCAAAACTAGCAGTGAATTGAATGTGCTTTTCTGGATCCACTGGAAAACAAACATGCTGAGAGTTGATCACTTGGAAATTCATCAGTTTTCAAGTCTGATTCAGATCATACAAATTAAACTCACTGCTAAGTGTGTTGTCTGATACGTTTACACAGAAGTTACACTCTTGTACAGAAATAATAACCTACAGGAGTTTAAAATAATTTCATGTAAATAATGCATATTATGGTGATGTTCTACTGCTTTGCTGGGATTCTTTTTTCTTAATAATAATCCTTCGCTGTTACACATGTATTTCATTGTTTTTTAAACATTTTTCCTTGCTTCAATTCAAAAATAAGTCTGTTAAGTTTCAAAACCCAGTGTTGTTCTCTTAGCATTTAAAGCAAAACTAATTATTGTCAAAGGTCTTGAATAATGCACAGAACATGATAAAGAAATAAATTATATAACCTTAGGGACACAAAACTTGACTTTCCAGAAGCAGTTTTAAAAAACATTAATAACTTGCACAAGATAAAGAAGCAGTAATACGCCCTTCCAACTCAGAATATCTGTGATCTGGGAATGAAGATTAAATATTTCTGGAAATAATGATCCAGATGCTCATATTTGGTGTTGATGAGGTGTTTGTTGAGACTGTGAAATGCAAGAAGCAGTAATTACTTTGGAGAACATGAAAAACTAAGGAAATAAACTTCAAAGTTTGTATAACACATTTGGTCATTTCAGATTTACACACAGAGATTCTGACCAGGGATGGAGAAGGCAATGCTGTAAATTCTTAGACTGGAAAGAAACTTGCATTTTAGGGCTTCAGTCTAAGAAATGGAAATGAAGAAAGAAAAAACGAGTGAAAAATGAGAATATAGGAACCTGTGGCACAGGAAGATCAGTGAAATGGCAGAAAACATCAGGACAGAAGGGCTGATCTCACTGAGAGTTTAACATCCTCCTTTCATCGTGTTCGTTCGAAGGGAGCCACGAGGAGAATTGTGTCACCTGTGCAGGGCTCAGCAGGACAATGTCCCCTCCCAGTGCAGACCCCTCCTGCTGGCACTGGGACCCTGGGCTTGGTCTGTGCTCATCTCCCACCTCACTGAGCCTGAGCCTCCTCCCACACCTCGGTCTGCTGCAGAAATAAACCAGCCCTCCTCTCTGTAGAGTAAAGGTTCAATTTTGCATGATGTGCCAGAAGAGTGATTATATTTGACAGTTTCAATATTTTTGATTTCACACCGAGCCCCATTTTGAATTGCATCTGTCAAGGTAAAGGAAAGGTTTGTTCCTACAGAGAGCTTTGTCTGTGAGACAGGATAGTCTTCATTATGCTGCTCTGCAAATTCATGTATTTCTTTCCAGCTTTATCCTCAGCAGGCAAAGAATCAGTTTCATTTTGGATATGATTAAAAAAAGAAAGAATCAGTAAGGAATTAAATAGTCAGGGGTCAGAAAAGGCCTGATAATGATGGAGAGTTGTATTACAATTTTCTAATTTTCTATTTTTTTTTTCTAGTTAGTGGAATAAAAGTGCAAGTATAGGAAGTAAATTTACAGAAAGTAAATTTAAGAAATACCCAAATTAGCTGATTTGGTGTGATTTAATGATGGGGTATTGGTTCTCTTTTCTGCTTGTAGTCACCAGCAGTAATTAATTTAAAGTAACTTGTTTTGAACATACTGGCATAAACAATGCTTTACTTCTTTTGATCATTTTCTCCTTATTGCTATTTGTGTCTTACTGCGCTGGATGTTGTCAGTATTTTTGTGACCCTTGAGTCAGGTATTTCCTGGAGAGAGAACATGGGAATAAGAAAGTTTATAGTTCTGGTGGAGGAGAGCTTTCTGTTCATGAGGAGTGAATAGATATCACATAATGAACATACTATTTTGAATTCATGTAACTGTTTTAGAAAGTCATAGAATAACAAAGTGCTTTGGCTTGGAAGGGGCCTCAAAGATCATCTGTTCCAACCCCCTGTCATGGGCAGGGAACCTTGTAAGCACTGCATATTGATCTGTTGCAAGATAATCAGAAAGCTGAGAAAGTATTCAAGGAGGATTTCCCACTCCCCCCCAGTCCAGCACAAAATCATCCCTGAAATGCAGTTTAGGAAGGAATACGTTGCATCCCAGTTCTTAGTGATTCAAGATGCTGTCAGAAGATAAATGATACTGAGCTTATCTGCACTAACTTCGACCTTCTCAGATGGAAAGAAAATAAAACTTTGACTGTTGCAGCAAATTCTTCATCTATCTGAAGTTTAATGCTGTTTCATTTGAGCTATCCTGGTATATTATGGTTGGTATTCCTTAAAACTCTGACCCAGCAGCCTCCTCCTTCTGTGATAGGACTCAGCACTTGAGATTCCCGTTAGGACCCAGTTCCCTGTTCACCAAGAACTCCTTAAACAAAGTGATTTATTGATACAGAATGTTGTTGAGTGGCAGCCACAAACACTGTAGTAAATAAAGTCTTAGTAAAATGCAGTTCTGCGATTGTTGCGATGATTGGGCTTTATCATAAAAACTCTCTTTTATGAAGTTCAGAGCTCACTGTGAGAGCTGTTTGCTGGCTCAGAGGGTGCCTGTATGGGTTCACTTGGGTCTGTGCTCTCTGCATTTTTCCCTGGGAGCTGAGGTTCCAAGTTCTGCAGACTGTGTCCATCAGGTGTTGAGCTGAAATGTGTATTTTGTCTGCCTTGTATCAATTCTGGGTGCATTAAGTAGCCATGTGTAAACCTCAGAATTATAAAATTCCTCAGAGCTTCTTTTGCAGTTCATTCCCCTTCTCTCTCTCACTCATTTCCTGGTTTTGCCTCTTTTTCTCTCACCCCTTCACCTTGAGCTGCTCCCCCATCTTAACTAAACGTATTTTGGAAGCAAAAGAAAATTTTTCATTTTTTTTCCCCTTCTCCTTTTTGGCAATATTTTATTTAGACATTGGAAGTAGCTGAAGGTTGATTTCCTTACAGAAAATTAATTTTGGTGAAATTAATTGAAGCAGCAGCAGGAAGTGAACGTACCAGAAAACTTCCATTTTCTGTGAGGGCAGAGATAATGAGCAGGAGATGATCCTGGAACTTCTTGTGTACATTTCTCTTCCACTATATTAAACATGTTTTCTGAGCTAACTATGCCTTATGCAAGCAATCCTTCAAATACTGAAAGTAAAAAAAAACCCCAACCCAACTCTTCATAACTTCACCTGATAATTAGAAATGCTGTCCTTCTTCAGAGGACGTATTTATTAATCTAGAGGAGTCCCCTAAATATTTTGTTTTATGTTTTTCAGCCTCTTTAATAATTGGGAATATTTTGTTTATTTTCCATTTATGATTTTCCCCCATTACTTTCTAATTATTTGTTAGTAAGCAAAATCTGGATTCAGGAGATAATAGAGGATGAACATTCTGGAATAACCTTCAGACTGTTTTTTTCTCTTGCAATATTCCTAACTAGTTTGGAGACAGAGCTGATAAATTTATGAGCAAAATCACAGAACCACACCCACAGTCACAGACTGCTGAGCCCTGAGCAGCCAGTTCCAGTGTCAGACCACCCTCACAATAAAAAAGGTTTAATCTTTATCCAGATGAAATTTCCCATATTTTGATTTGTGTCCATTGCCTCTCATTCTGGTGCTGGGCACCACAGAGGGGAGCCTGGATTTGGCTTCTTTACTCCCTATCCCCATCCAGAATTTATGGATAAGATCCTCCTGAGCCTTCTTTTCTCTGGGTTCTCTCCCAGCTTTCTCAGCTTCTCCCTGTGTGACAAAGATTCTTGTCCATTAATCATCTTCATGACCCTGGGCTGGGCTTTATTTCAAAACACTGCTGTATTTACTTTAAAGAGGGAATACAAAACACTGAATATTTTTGCCACGTAGTTTCCTTTTGCTTGTGGCCTTCACTTTATTTTCACTCAGCTGTTGATTTGGGACACCAGATCAAACCTCATTCTTTTCACACCTTCACCTTTCTCATTGATTGTGCTTAGTCCTCAGAGGATCACAGAATTCTGGATGGTGGGAAGGGTGGGAAGGGACATTAAAGATCATCCAGTTCCAGCCACCTGCCATGGGCAGGGACAGCTTCCACTGTCCCAGGGTGCTCCAATCCCCATCTAACCTGGCCTTGGGCACTTCCAGGGATGGGGCAGCCACAGCTGCTCTGGGCAGCCTGGGACAGGGTCTCAACACCCAATTAAGAATTTCTTCCTAATATCTAATCTAAATCCCTCCTCTTTCAGCTTAAAATAATTTCAAAATTATTAAAAAGTTACCAATATTTAAGTTTTTAGTTTAGAAGAGCATCTTGACTTTTGGGAGCATGAGATAATTCTATATTTTTCCTAGAAGTAATTATTCTGTAGCTGTGTCACACTTTAAAGCTTATCTATGGAATTTCACAACTTTTCTCCTCAGATACAGTATTTGTTTCAATTTCTTTTTTCTGTTCTGCCTGATGTTTGATGAATCTTCTGCCAAAGCAGATTTCAAATGGATATTTGACATCTTGAAGAAAATATTGTTTTCTGAGTTTCAGTTAACAGTTAAATCAATCCAGCTTTCCTGTTGTTATCCCCAGTTTGATAACTATTCTGTGGAGCAGAACCATTTATGCCCACTGCATCAAGAAAAATATTTATTTGAGAATAAACTTGCTCTTTTCAGTGTTTCATTAAGATTTCCACCTACATAAATATACAATGTTTTTACTACATAGTCAGCTATTTTTATTAATATCATATTCAGTAAAAACAAACAAACAAAGCCCCCAGCTTTTCATCAGGTATTATTAAACAGGTGCTGCAAACACTTTCTATCCTGGTATGTGCTAGAAGAATTTTGTTAACCCATGGTGAAAAAACTTCATTCATTCATAGAATTACAGAATTATTAAGGTTGGAAAAACCCTTTAAGGTCAGTGAGTCCCAATGTTAATCCAGCCCTGCCAGATCCAGCACTGAACCTTGTCCTTAAGCAGCACATTTGCCTGACTTTTGAACCCTTTAGGGATGGTGATTCCACCCCTTCCCTGGCCATGCCTGTTCCACTGCCTGACCACCCTTTCTACTTTGTTTCTTCACCTTTCAACTTATTTATTTTGGCATAGATCCATAGTTGACTGTATTGCTCTTCTTGAAGGATGTAATAGCCCAATTCACCTCATTTTATTTAATACCTAATTTTTAAAGCATTTTGTAGTTTCTTCAAGGAAATTGTTAATTCATCCAGTTGAAGGGAGATTTGTGAAAATGAGGTAAAATCTGTTTTAATGTTCATGACTTGTTTCAGGTTGCATTACCCAAACTTAACAAATCCTACCAGTAACACTGAAACCAAAAATCAAATACAATTAGTGAGGAAAGTGGTATTTTTGTACATAGCTTTAGCTAAAAATAGGAAAGACCCTCAGGATATGGTGGTAAATCTATTTTTAAAGGAGAGCATTGCTATTTAATGAAATGCTGAGCCCAGGGAATGCAGTCAAGGATAATCAGAGGCACTTATCACCTTTGACAGGCTGCAGTATTTCTTACAGCTTTGTTTCAGCCTGTGACTTCTTACTTCAGTAATTGAATACTTTCCGTGCTCATTTTTAAGGAAAACATTAAAGCTTAAAAAAAGCATAATAATAATTAAAACAACAACAAAAAAAAGTGTAGCTGCAGGGGATGGGAGCATGCTTGAAACATCAGATTTGAAATATTTTCATTCCTTAAGTCAGACTTTCAAATCATGCTTGAAACATCAGATTTGAAATATTTTCATTCCTTAAGTCAGACTTTCAAATCACAGGAGAGTAGTCTCAGTCCTTCATCTTTTGCAAGCTGCATAAACTCAGCTCAATGCAGAATCATTGAAATCCCTTTTTTGTGTCACTGAATCACGTTACTGGTGTTCAGAGCACACTTATTGATGGTCTTACATTGCTTTTCAAGGTGCACAAAGAGCAGCTCCCATGTGACAGGACATTCTGCCAAGTGTGCACCTGCTACAGCCAAAAAAAAGGAAATTCTCAAGGCAGTCTGAGCCCCCATCACGGCCACTATTTCCAGTTTATTTTTCTACTCTGAGAAGTGTGGAGTGTGTTAAAGGAATGGTTGGGCTGTGATGAGACTGATCCAGTTTCCATCAGGAGCTGGAGAGGAATCCATTAGCAGGCTCATGTTGGAGAAGTTCCTGATGAAGACCAGCTTTGTTTGTGACCTCTGCATTCATGGTAACGAGCCATTCTGTACTACACTGAATTGCTGAAAATCACTGGTTTCTGCCTTAATGCACCTCAGATATATCCATCTTTATTCTCCCTCAGTACATCCTTTGTAAAGAGTGGGAAGGACATGCACCAAAGTTTGTTTTCAGTTAATAAGTTTGAATAAGTGTTCTCTGAACACCAGCAAAGTGGTTCAGTGATGAGAACTGCAGGGGCAGAACTCAGCAGAAGCTGACACAGAGGAGCTGTAAAGAAACAGCTGTGGACCAGTGGCAACACCTTCACTTTTGTCACCAGTATTTTCCTACTGGAAGCTCTCTGTAGAGCTTTATTTCTTTGCATCTACTCCTTCTGACCTTGAGGGTGGGCAGCTTAAAGTTATTTTTAGATCTTTTGTGGGTGTATTTATGTGACACTGAGTTTTTTAAATTTGAAAAGCCCAGTAGCTTTTATAGCATTGTTAAAGAGGCAGTGGTTATGGCTCAGTGGTTAAAATTGAATTATATTTTGCACTTAAAAGCTAAGATTTATCCTTTTAAGCCTTGTGCTAGCTGAATGGTTCAATGCAACTGAATGCTTGCTAGGAAACAGCTTCTGGCTGCTTTTGTCTGGTTGTGTGGTTTTTTGCCTTAAAAAAACCCAAACAGGTACAGTTTGTACTGTGTGTCATCTTTCTGCTCCATTTGTAGACATTTTTGAAAACCAGTGCATTTTCAGGATAAAACCCAAGCCCCAGCTTTACCTGAAATAACCTAAGGTTTGAATCAGCAATTTCAACCAGAAGAAAAAAATAGATACCCTAACTACCCGCGCATTAATCATTAAATTTATAATATATTCACAATTGAAAGTGCCCAGGGAGAGACTGATGTGTAAGGCACAGGTAGAGTGGCAGTTTCACCAGCAGTGACTTGCATTTTGTCTTTCTGGGTTTTTTTTCCCTGATGGGATTGAGAGAAGCTTGTCTTGGAATCTCATAAAATGCCTTGCTTCTTCTGCACACGTTATTTGATCAAAGTCTGGGATCTGCAGGTATTTTTCTGTTAATAAAAACTGGTTGTGGAAACAATGCTTTACAGCAACTACGTCAGTTCTCTTTGTGTAGTTGGCTTTTGACGCATTTTTGTGTTGTTAAAATAAATATAGAAGGGCTTTTTTTTATCTCTCTCAGTTATTGCCCCACGTATGCTTTCTAACAGGGCTGTGTTTCCTTCTGCTTGTCACCAAATACTTCAACTTCTCCTTCTCAATTAATTAATGCCCTTAAAATATGTGTGTATCTGCTGAAGGAGATGAATCTACCTCTGTCATTCTTAGCATGACATTGCAGCTGCAATTATTTTCCTTGCTGTCTCTTCTAGAATATTGCTTTGCTTGTGTTCTGAGAGCTTTGACAAAAATATGTACAGGGGGTTTGAATTTGTGGGTGTTGACTTTGAAGCTGTTGGGCTTTGATGGTCTCACTCGATTTTTGATGTTTGATCTTTCCTCGGTTTACTCTATTCAAATGAAAATAAAAAATGTGTCAGAACACCCAGTCTTGAGGAATGTCTCAGTGGTCTCAGGGAGAGGTGGAGCAGACCTGGAGCAGTCAAGCTGCATTTAGCAGCCCCACCAAGGAGGAAAATTGTCCTCCTCAGCTTTGGTTGTGCCTGTGAGCATTTCTGCCATCGATGCCCTCCTGCAGCCCCTGCTGTTCTTCAGTAACTCCAGGGAAAGCTCAGTCTCAGTCTTCCCATGAAGCATCCACAGAACTTCCCAACAACACCTTGCAAGCCTTTTCTTGGTAACAGTTATGTTAATGGAAGTGTAAAATCTCTCTGCATCCTTGAGATACCTGGAATTCTTCCCATCCACAGCACTATTCCCAACATGCCTGAATTAATGCTGATCGACATCTCAGGTGGGTTCAATTGCACGTCCTGCAGCTTAAATCTTGTTTTCTCAGAATTTAGAAAGAGAGAAAGCACTCTGGCAGTAAGAAATCCCATTGTTTAAGGAGCTGGAGAGCAGGAGGGTGCAGTTCCTTGTGCCTAATGAGGTCCTCTGAGTCTTGCCCTGGCTTTGCAAAGGCTGCTGTCAGTTCTCTGACCCTGTGATGGAGCTCCTGCAAGGATCTTCATCTCCACAAGGAGATTGTCTTTCTCCCTAATCTGCCTTGGGGGCACTAGTTGAAACCTGGCAGGATTGGTGGCAGGAACCATCCTCTTTGTCACCTTCCCTCAGATTAATGGGTGCTGCAACACCACTGTAGACAGCACTGGTGGACTTTGCTGATGAGAACAACTGCTTTGCCCACCAGTTTTTCCTCCATCCTTCTCAAGAAAAGGCTTAGGAAAGCTGCTTGGAGACACTACTCAGTGTTTTCCTCACAAAGTTTCTTCTCACTTGAGAAGAACAGAGTTTTACAGCAGCTGTTTCATGGCAAAAAAGAGAAAAAGAGTACAGAGACTTATCATGAATTTCAGAAAATTGTGGTTCAAGTTAAGTACTTTGATTGAAATAAAATTATATCCCTTCATGGGGAAAACTGATTTGTATCTATCCATCTTCTGGAAAGAGAGAGGGTGGGGGCTGGTGTGCTTTTCATATTTTGCATGTTCTTATGTAAATAAAATCAGTTTTTCATAGGTGAGGAAACCTGTCTATACCAGGATCTGTAATTGGACTCTCTGTAACTCCAAGGCTGCAATGGAGGTGTCTGCACCAGTGGATGTGGGCACTTCAGGTTAAGTCATTACTTCAAGCAGGTACAAAGATTTCTAGAGATGATTGTGCAGCTGTTTCACTTACTGGAGGTAATTTGAGCCAGGCTTTTTGTTTGATGGTGAGTCATGGCCAGCATCTGCAAAAAGGAGCCTTTCATCTTCAGCCCTTACCCTGTTAAAGTTTTTCTCTGGTTAGGAGACAGGATCTGTGTTCCATGAAAGTGCTTTGGAGCTCTGGCCTCCATCATGTTTCAGGTCCTGGTGAGTGCTCACAGTGTAAAATTGAAGCCCAAAGCATCTTAATGTGCTTGAACCATTTCTGGATTCCAAACAAAAGAAGTAACATCAAAAATAATGTCCTTTTCCTTATTTTCAGCCCCGAACACACCTGGAATTTCATGTGTGTGGGATGCCAACCAAAGCTTGGATTCTGCTGTGGGTGCTTTACTGGCCCAGCCCAGCTGTGTGTCTAATTCCCTGACTGGGATTAATGATAGATGCTTTACCTCAGCTCCAGCTCTTATTGAAAATGCTTTAGAAAGAACTCATTGAAGCTGCAGTGATTATATTCACATTATCGTAAGTGAGTTTCCAGCAGCTGCTTGATCTTCTGATTTATGAAAATGCCCTGAAGTTCAGGATGGAAGTGCATGGTCTGAGATCCCCAGTCACTTAACTAAGTTGTGAATTTACCCCAAATCAGCCAGACAGGAACTGACAGCAGGAAAAGATGCAACTCCTCTCTTAATGGTGGTGGAGAGGCCAGGAAATGATTTAGCACCCACCTTGAGGGAGTTGATGACAAACTTTAGAAGACCTGCAATACTCAGCTGATTTTTTCCCTTTATCTGTCTCATTTTTTGGTATTGAATTCAGTTTGAACATTGAGAAAAGCTGGAGGGGGCCAGGGAATACAGTGTCCCTTTTTTGGGTCATTTTCCAGCAGCATGTGGATGGGTCAGAGCTTGAGTGAGGTGTTGAGTGAGGTTATAGGGCTGAGGCTGAAAAGGTGACTTGAATCAGAGGTGAGTGGAAGCAGAATATAAACACTGAAGTGAACATGGCAATCTTAAAAGAATTTCAAATTTTTGCTAAATAAATTTCCATATTTATAAATGCTAAAAAACTGATTACCTATTGGTGTGCAGGAGTGTGAAATGGAGAGTCATTATAGCCTGGGCAATGTTTTATCTACAGAACTTTTAACTGAATTCTAGTTCCTTGGACAGATTTTGTCCTTTCCTTGCATTTCCTCCTCTTCTGAGAATAACAGTGACTTTGGAAAAGTTTGTTATTGATAGTGATGAATAGAAAAAAAAAAGCATTAATAATCTGATGTGAGGATTAGAAGAATGGAAGGGAGGAATTAAATGTTTAACAAAATAAATTTGATTTTGGAATCGGTGATCCAATAAACTTTAGGATAGTTTTTTAGAATATAAGTGCATATTAAACAAAGTGTTATTATGCCTCAAGTTAACTCAGTTTAAGCAATGAGCAATTATGGGCAGGGCAAAGGTGTTATCTAAGGATTTGTAGATATTTTGAAAAAGCTTTTGTGCTGCAAAAAATCCTTATTAATTATTAATAGAACTGAGATTGAGAATAGATGATTTCTCTGCTGTAATAAAAGGGGTACATCAAAACTCACAATGTTTTTGTACCTTCATGTCATGAAACCTACATCTCTCCTAAAGCTGTCCCAAGAAAGGGTAGTTTATTGTTGTACAAAGGCTTATGACAATAAAAATCACAAAACAATTAAAGTATTCACCCTTTGAGAAGAAACTGCATTTTGAAGTCTACCAACCTTGGAGGAAATGTGATAAAAGAAGGCAGTGGCATGGGTAGACTGAGTAAATATTTCACCATTTTTAAGTCCATGCACTTAGAAATCTTTAGAGTTTGGTGTTTTTTTCTTTCTCTTCTTACATATTTGATACCCATTATTGTTACAAGCGTTGTCTTTTTAGCTGCTTGATCAAACCTTACTGTTTTGGATCCTGACATGAATGTAACAACTCTGTTTCATTTTCCCTCCTGAATTAAGTTTAGATTTATTCCCAGGCATTACACTCTATATTGTACATTATTTATTTTCCTCTGGAGGGAAAAGCACAGTATGTATGTAAAATGAAATGAAAGGTGAACGTTACGAAATTCAAAACCATTAATTTTAAGGTAGAAGAACATAGACATCATGATGGAAGTTGTGAGTGAAGTCTTATTTTTCATTTGAGTCTAGACTCATTAGGTAAACTTGGAAAGGGAAATCTGTGTTAAGTCATTGAGATGTTTTTTAAAATATCAATAACAATAATAATACATAAAGTACTGAGCTGTGCTATGTTCTTTAAATAACTCTCTAAACCTGCTTCTTATTATTGTGTTTTGTGTTACTCATGAGCAGACTTTACCCCATCTCTTCCTACAGCAGCTCTGCCAAGCCCAACAATGTCAATAAATCTACATCACACTTCACCAATATTTCCTTTTTCCCTCTTGATATATTGATGGAAAGCAGCTCTTAAGATGGGCATCACTAGCAGCTTATTTCAAGCTGTCACTTTCTTTCTGAATCATAAGGATTTAAATAGGGTGGGACTTCACAATATTCAGTCCTGATCTCCAACATGAAATAGAGATTTTTATGGGAGTGAGCTGTGGGGTGATCAGTGCCTGCTGCATGCTGACAGCAGGCAATACACACACGTGTGCAGGCTCTAATGATGGAATCTGAATTTGAATTTACATGAGGAATATTTTTATGTCAGTGCTCTGTTTCTGGGGCCATTCCATGTGGGTTCAGAGCAGCTTTGTTGTGTTCTCTCTTGTGTTTTGATGCCTCCCTTTCTGGGAAGAGCTGTCCATCTGTAATTTGAAGGAGAGCTTCTTGCCATTTATCTGGCATTATCTGGGAGGCTGTGCAGGCTGGGTCCTGTACAGTGATATTTGCAAGCACATGGTGACATTAGACAGTGGGTTATTGTCTGTACTACTTGTCCTCAGAACAGGCTCACCAAAACAAGCCCTGGTTTTTGTCTTTCTCATGGCCTCTTGCTTTTCTCACTGCTGCTGTCAGCTACACTAACTCACTTATATTTGATCCCTTGTGCACAGGAACTGGTTTATACACATAAGTAGCATTTAAAAATATCTATAATTTTTAAAAGCTGTTTGTTCTTTTCATATAAATGGGTTAATTTTTTCCTAAGGCAATTTAAGCCATGTGTTTTTTTCATTTTCTGCATTTCCATGCTATTCAATCAAGAAAGCAAATCACTTTGTTTCCTTTCCAAGTCTCCATTTTAATTTGTGTATATGTATGACATAAACAATAAGCTGATTTTTCCAATATTGAAGTAATGATAGTGCTTCAACCAGTGCTTCTCAGCTTGCCTGGCAAATGTGTTTCTATAGGATAGGAACTTTCTTTAGACAGAAAGTCACAGATTTGCCATTGAAATTGTATTATCTAAGAAACATAACCAAAAAAAAGAGATAAAAATTGATTTTTTGGGAATTACTGGGAGGAAAATACCAATCTGGCTTAGGGTACAGAGGCTGTGAAAATGTTTGCCCCCCTTGGTTGCTGGACAATGGCAGAATTGATTTATTTCCAAAATGCAGCATGTGCTTAGAGCTGTCAATCCATTTCTGATATTCTTATTATCATCTAGATGAAAAATTAATGGTTTAACTAAATAGTGCTGTTCTCAAAATGAGGTGCTGGTGGCTTTTTGCCTGGTTTAGCCAATTTCCAGACAGGACAAGCATGGAAAAGCACTATGGGCAGAGAAAAGCACTATGCTTCTCCTCCTCCTCTGCCTCCTGTCATCCAGGACCATCCCTTCTATCTGCATTTTGGAATTTATTTCTGTCCCAGCCTGGGCTCCAGCTCCAGGGGCTGAGCTGGTGCCTACAATGAGCAGATTTTGGCCTCAGTGCTGAGAATGGCAAGAGATAAAACCCCAGACCTTGTAGGTCAGAATTGGTTGTGCTGTACCTTTTTTCCTTCCTCTCTGCATTATTCCTTTCGATGATGTTTGTGATTCCAAGCCAAATTATTCCCAGTTGTTGTCACTCACATTTGACAGCTAAGGTGGTGGTTTTAATCTGGTGGTTTCCTGGGTTCTGAGGATCTCTGTGAAAGAACAGTCCCACTGAAAAAAATGTGTGTAGGTAACCAGCTGAAGGATATTACAGCTAAAAAAAGAGAGGAAAACTACTTTTTATGACTTTGTACTCAGTTATGCATCATTAAAGTCTTGTATATTTAGGAGGGAAAGCTGCTGTTTAACCAATTTCCTACCACCTGGAAGTAAATTGATTTACAATTAAGAAAAGTGCTCTTTTTAGTAATATCCAAACTCCTAATGTACTATTTTAGTGACGTGTCCTACAATGTGTCATGTGCTGATTAAAGTTGAGTTTTGTCCTTTTTGGGAACGATTCTAATGTAGTCTAGTCAAAGAATTTAATTTAATTACATGTGTAATACAACTTTCTGCCTTTTACTTAATTGGTCTCGCCTACGTTGTTTCTGCCTATTAGATGACAATTTAGCAATTTCCAGTTTGTATATCCCTGAGGGAGGCTCAATGGGAATAAATGGAAGTAAAAAATCTCTGCAGCTTTATTCCTCGATTTACTTGCTTGATGGCATCTCTTTTGTAGTTGTATGGAAGAAGAGAAATGGAGAATTGTGAGTAATAAAAGAAAATCTTTTGCAGGAAAGGCTTGTATTGAGAACAAAGCAGATCATGTAATCTTTGCTTTGTGTATTTACAGAATTATTTACTTAGCATGGGATATATACACCCAATTTTAATAATAATGTACTTTCAGTTTCAGTATTAACCTGCTAATCCATTTATAATTTATATTTTAATTGAGTAACTCAGGGCAAATTAGTGTGTCAGAACCATGGCGATGTCTCAGCTGTGGGTGGGGAGGTTTATAAAACTGCTGCACAATTTTGGGGTACAATTTTTCTGGTGGTAGCAGTCTGTTCCTTTGGGTTAATCTGGGTCTGGAATTTCTGTGGTAAATTGCTCTTTGTAGATGGAAAAAAACAAAAAATTTTTTTCTTTGAATTGTCAAATTGGCCCAAAGCTCTGTGTGTTAATGTCTGTGTCCTCTGTGTTTTTTGGGGGGTTCTGTCTTTGCAGGAACTGGGAGCCTGATGGCACAGCATGATCTTAAGAAAAACCCTGTTGTTGATCTATATGAAAATGAATTTCAACTCTTTCGTAAACTGGAAGTGGAACTATGATAATTTTGCCATTCTTTAAAGGTAGAGAATAAATCTGATTCCTAAACAGGAATTCAGTTTAAAATAGATGCCTAAATCTAGATATGCCCATGTTTTTTATAGTAAGAAAAGCCTAGTCAATGAGTGAAAGTAGATGTAATTTTCATAAAAGAGATGGCAAAGCTGTTTCCTGTTTCAATGTCTTTGAATTTTACCTGGCAGTTTCCCATTTTTTTCTAAAGGAAAATTTGTCTGGCAGATGTTTAGTTACCATTATCTTCTGGACTTTTATTAAATGCAAAGGAATATTACAATTAAACAGAGAATAAGAGAATCTTGATTAAAATTGTTTCTTAGTTAATAAAATCTAGATTTAGGTGAATGAAAAGACTTAAAAAATTTCTATGCTAAACATAAATGCTGAAAAAAACCACCTTCAATATTTAAATATTTTAAAACTTTGCCAAAGCTTCTAAATAATACTACATTAATGTTTCACCTGAAATAATCCCTTCTCAGTTTATGAAGCATTATAAAGGTTAGTCTAAAATCTCTATATTTTTAAAGCTAGATATTTCCAAAGCATTATTTCAAATAGATATGAATGAAATATTTAAATGAAAAGTTTTATCACTCCTTAATCATGTTAGGGTATTCCTCATTTTAAGAAGAATACTTTCTCTTAAAAATTATGAAACTTCTGAAGTAGTTTAGTAGCAGACTTCAAGGGGTATCTTGATGGAAAGTTCAGGTTTTGGGAGTTTTATTTTAGATTGTTCCACAGCTGGAGGTTTTGTGTTTGCCATGATAAGAAAGGATGCTCAGACAAGCAGATTTTTAAAACCAAGGCGTCTGTCTCAGACACCATTAGCTGACTGCTCATAACTTGTAGTATTTATAATTCCTTTCCTCTGACTTCCTCCAAATATAGTGAAGAATTCCATTCTCATAGAAGAGATTTGTGTATATGAAGTTGACAAGAAAAGTTGCTTTATAAGTGGTACCAAAAATCCTGGGTTTACCTCTGAGATCCTTTACACAGCTGCATATTCTCTGAAAGCTCCCCAAGCATGACTTTGCTGAGAGGTGAAATTTCCCTGCCTAAAATTTAGACTGCAGTTTTCAAACTGTTTCTGAGGAAGCAGAAGTAAAAATCCCCTTGATCTCCTTTGACTTTGGTGGGTTTGTTTAATTTGCTCTAGTTCTTTGGAGATGGGTTGGTCACTGCCTGGACGTCAGGCCGAGCGTGAGCAGGATCCATTGTCCATATTTAATATTTAGTCTATACCACCCTAATTGATGTAGGGAGGTTAATGTGGCAGGAAACTGCTCCTAAATGAGTATCATTCCATCACAATAATTAAATAAATACTGAATTTCTAGCTGTGGTGTTCAGATCTGGGTTTGGAGGACATTTGGCTTCGCTGCCCTTTCCCAGGGGAGCTCAAGCTCAAGGCTCACTGAGTAGGGGGCACCTGGCAGGGCAGTTATTTGGGATGGTGATTTCCACACGGGGAGTTTTGGCTAACATAACAAGGTATTTTAGAGCTGTGCTTATTTTCTGATAAACTGGTGAAGCACATCAGACAACTAACACAGCTCAGCAATATGTGGGGCAAAGTATGTGAAGGTAAATCAATAAAAATGTGAGGAGATGAAAGTGAAGGCAATCCCAGCTCTGTGTTTGGCTGAAGCTGGACCCAGGGCTGCCAAAGGCAGAGTATAATGAGCAACAGAAGCAGCACCTTGGTTCATTACCCATTACTGTCTTCAGTTTAAAACCATTATCTCTTGTTCTATCACTACAAAACCTGATGAAAAATCTGTCCCCATCTTTCTTATAACCCTCTTTTAAGTACTGAAAGGTTGCTGTGAGGTCTCCAGGGTTAACAATCCCTGCTGGTTTGTTTTCTTAAAATAGTTTGTTTCTGAGCATGCTTCTAAACACACATACAGATGTCATTGCTGGTGAGAGCATTAAATAAGCTTCTAAAATGCACAATGATTTTTGGAAAAAAAACCTGTTTGGGTGAAATCGTGTGTGGGTGAGTGAGATGTGTATCATTACTGTCATTAGTGCTGAGCAGTTGACTGCTGTGGAACCTGTGACACACACTCACTGTGAGCTGAGATTTCTGGAGCATGATTAAAGCTTTTGTGCTCCCACTCATGTCTGTGAGCATTATTCCTGTCACTAGTTAAAGAATAAGTTCTGTAGGTTGAACCTCATGGACCACCTTGCTTAGCTGGGAGATGTTCACTGCTGTTCTGGTGCTTTGGTTTCTTAAATTTAGGATGTCCTGACTGTTCCCCCAGCTTTGCTCTTTGGCAGAGATTCTAGATTTTCTTTTTTGAGTATGGCATCACTCAGAAAACCTGCATCTGGGACTTGAGAATCTGTAATAAAATCTGTGCAACTCTAGAGGTGAAAAGAATCAATATCAGTGGCAAAATAAATATTTTAAAGTCAATGGACTGAGTTAGCTTAAAATAAAGGACTCTTCAAGGGACTCACTGAAGAGTGAGTGCTCTGAACAAATATTGTGAAGGTTTCAGGTCTGATAAAATTTTACAGGTTATACTGGGAAAATAGTGACTTGGAAAAGAATTTGTTTATTGCACTAAATCATCTTGAGGTGAACTTTTGCTGCAGTGCTCTGGGAAAAGGGAAAATGTTACCTTTGTGTATAAAAAGAGAAGACAAGCAAGTAGATGGTAAATTAATAATTCATTATGAATGTAAAGTCTATTGTATCTTGAAGTGACAGTCCATGGCAAAATGTGTATTCTTGCACGCTGAGCATTCATGCATCCTATAATTCTACTCAAAAAATGTTTGAGTCACTTCCTTTGTGAAATACTTAGATTTTTTATGTTGTATGTAAAGCTCAGTATCTCTGCATTTTCACTTGAGTATTTGCTGAGATGGACTCTTCTCATGTGAAGAATTTCCCAGATGTACAGGCTATCCTGGGGGGTTTTCCCCCTAGTTTGGTTTTTGAGTAGGATCTCACCATCTTCTCTGGAGTAACCTTCCAGGTGTGTGCCACATGTCAGAGTCATATTCCTTTAAAAGAGGAGCGCTGGGAATTTGGGAATATTCCTTGTTTTCTCATAGTGAATTGATGCTCTGGGTTTATCCTGTTCAGGAGGCTGTGAGATCCCTCTGAGTGTTTTGGGGTGCTGCACACACCCAACTCCACTCCTTTGATCATCCTGCAGGGCTCTGGGACCAGCAAAAACCATCAGTGCTGAGGCAGGACAGAGCCCAGGCTGGGAAATGATCCAGGGGTGATTCTGGACCAGCATTTCTGGATCCTCTGGGACATTCCAGGAGCAGAGACATTTGGTGGTTTTGTCCTTTGATGCTCAGTGTGAGCAGAGTCAGAATGAAAATCGGGTTTGCACCAGGTGAGTGCCTGGTTCCTTCTCTCGAGGCTCCCTCATAAAGATGCTTTGAACAGAAGTGCTGACCTCACTCCACTCTCATTTTTCCTGGTTATATTTTGGGATGGGCAATCTTCTCAATCTTTTCCCGAGGAGGTTCAGGCAGCTGGAGTGATAAGTAGGCATGACTTTAGAATTGAGGTCTTTTGGTCTTGTTTGTTATATCTGGCACAAAATTCCATGTTTTTAATTTGCATGTTTTCTTCTGAACTTCCTGATACATGAAGGCGATAATGAATAACACAAATGAGCAGCTGAATATGAACATATATATTTTGACATTTATTTCTCTGATTATTAGTACTTCATTGAGAGAGAGGTAGGAGGTACAGTGTGGCATTATTTTGGATAAAGAGAATTTGAAAACCTCGTGTAGTTCAGCTGTGATAAAGGGAGGATATTTAACTCAATCTTTAAGCCTTACTGTACTTAGGCTTTTCAAATTTGCCTAATGAAAGGCTATTGATTAATGGTCTTTTATGCCCCCTATGGAAATTGGTGTATTCATAAAGTAGGCTATAACCATAATTATTATTATTTTAAATTTCCTGTTTCTTTAGGTAGCTAACAGCTTTGCTTCATGGTGATTGCCATGGGAGTCCAAATTATTTAAGTGGGCAAGTGAAAAAAGAGGCAAGTTGAAGTTAATTGTTCTGCCTCTTCATTTGCAGTTTATGGTTTCTAGATTTGGAGTTAGAAATTAAGAAGCTATATGCCCAGCATGCATAGTATAATCACATTTAAGAAGAAGATTTATGTAGCCAACTATCTCAGCACTGCTCCATTTTCAAATATTACATTATATCCAGTGGAACAATTCTTTCCTGGTTTAACTTTTTATTGCCCAAAATGTTGTCAGATAAGTCTAAGCTGTTGAATATTGCAGACTTCAGCAATACACTTTGACTTTTATCTCCTCTTCAATTATTTTAAATAAATAATTAAATTCTAAATGCAAATTTTTAAATTTAATTCACCTTCCTCAAGATTAATGGAAAAATTTATCTTCTGCTTTGCATGGTTCAGATATTAAAGCCATCATTTTTCTTTCTGCAGTCAGTTTGAGGCCAGGAGGAGAGATCATTACTTGTGGGTCACTTGAGCTACTGGATTTTACAATTGTATTTTAGAGTAGTGAATGAAATACAGATTGTACTTCTAAATCTGTGAAATAATTACAAGTAAACCCAAGCAGTATGTTAATTTGCATTACTTTACATTATTATTTCCAGCCAATGATACACATGTATTCACCTCACGAGAGATTTGATTTTTGAGGTCCTTCTGTAAATTATTATATACTGGGGCATCACTTCCAGTTTGATATCAACTGCAGGACTTATTTATTTAGGGTGCTTAGAGTGAAATTATGTGCACCTGAAACATGAGGTTATATATTGCAAGTGAGATTGCACAATGAAAGTATCAGGCAAAGTTTTAAAAGGAAACTTCCCTTTTGCATTTTTTTTCCCTCTTGAATGTGAGAACAAGAGTATCATCCTCACTTCAGGTTTTCCAGAAATTTAAAATCATTGGGTGTACAGGGACTCTTCATGCACATAAGCATTCTACATAACATGGTCTGGCACAGTGTCCCTACTGTCTACTTTATATAAGAAAGGAGGATGAACAGGAAGCATAATATTGAATAAAGTCTCCAACTGCCTCCTGTCAGCTTCATTTTGGAGGCAGCTTGCAAACTCATCTGTGGATGATAGTATTTAAATAGGTAGTTAGCCATGAGGAAGAGTTTTTGGGTTCCTGTTATATTGTTTCTTCCTAAGGATAATTAAATAAGGACTATCTCTATATTTTATTCTTCCAAGCTTAGCAGCAGTGTTTTATTTACTTAATGAAAAATGAAAATCTACTTATGTTGACCAGATTGCTGCTTTTATTTTAATACCATGCCTGCTCTTAACCTCGTTTTATTTGGAGAGTATCACATAATTAATTTCACTTTATCGATTCAGAAGAGGACACGGAAAGATCTGAGGTGCATCAGTGGTGGATGGGATGTGCCTGGGACCTGCCCACTTGTGGGAACCAGGGCTCATCTCTGACTGCCCTGGAGGCTGAGACCCTGGCAGGGGGCTCAGAGACCTTGGAACAGAGCCCAAAACACCTGTGGTTTGGATTTTAGCCCATGGGAACAATTACCAACCTTAAAAGAAGATTTATAGGTCACAAGAGTTTAAATAGAGTAATAATAAGTTTGTCACAGGGTGTAAAAGTAGATTTTGGGTTTTAGTATATAGGGCTGGGTGATGCCAAGATGGAGGAACCTCGTGGCTTTTTGGGTTTCTTCCTTCTTCTTCACTCTCTGCATTTCTGCTGTGATGGTGACAGGGGTGATTGGTTTAGAGACCAACTGTCTAATGTAGGGGATAGGTATTGGAAAGTAATTGTAAATAATGTAAATGTAGTTTTTAGTATAAAAGATATACCCTGCCTCCCAGGCAGAGAGTTTGCCTTCATCTGTCCTGCCAGAAAGACCTCAGCAGGTCAGAGAAAGAATGTTATAGATAAGAAAAAATAAACAACCTTGGAAGCAAGACCTGAAGAGTTTCAGCTTCTTCTTTCATTATGCCTGGGGAAAAAGGACTTTATTAGCTCGGGAAAATTTCTGCAAAAGCAGCAAACCCAGCACCCACTGTCCCCCCAGGAACAAAGGCAGGGGTTTGCAGCACCCCCAGTGATGCTCCCTTACTCAGTTTCTCACCTATTAATTTTCTGTGCCAGCTGCCATTTCTGTCAGTGCTGCTTGATTTGACTGGCACTGCTTTGGGAGGGGGCATTTGGAAGGCACTGGCTCGGGAGCAGTTGTGATGTCATTTGCAGGAAGTTATTTTCCTCCCTGCAAATCCTTTCTGCTGAGCGTTTTGTTGTCAGGGCAGGGTAGGATTTCCAGTAAAGTTGCATCTGTTTTTGTGAGAAGAGGTGAAATGAGCTGTCCAGTGCCTTCAGCAGCTCTGCACTGTGACTTTAATAGGACTTTAGGTGACTGTCATTGAGATGTTGTCTGTGCCATCAGGTTTGTCACATTTTTCCCTGTAAGCTATGCTGACAGGTGACGTGAGATGATACTGTGCAGACACATCATCAGCATTGCCAATGAGCTGACCTTCTCCTCTTCATCCATTTAATTTGTATTTGAATAATTTGCATCCCTGTAACAGTGCTCAGTTGTCTGAGGAGCTGTCACAGCAGCTTGGGCTGGTTTCGTGACAAAACCTGGTAGTATCAAAACACAGTTATTTCATTATTCATGAAAACTGTTGTTGCTTTATTCCTCCTCCTGCTCAGACAAGTTTGGCCAGAGAGAAGCAAAACCTGTTTTGCATTTGCAGGATTGGATATTTAATGTATTTTTTTTGCATAATGCAGTGTTTTTATATAAATATCTCATTATTTATTGAAAACTCATCTAGTCGGAAATTTGGATAGCTCCCCATGAGGCACAGAAGTTAAATTGGAATTGTAGTCCCTTTTCCTGGAATGAGTTTGTTTCTGAACTTTTGAGTTTTAAGATGTTCTCTGTTTTCCCTGATACATAATTACTGTGAAGGGCAAGGAACAGGTGCCCTTGCACAATGTGAGCCATCATTATCCCGGCTGTTTGCAATAAATTGAATGCCTCTTTCAGACCAAATTGTCTATTTTTACCTTTTTCTATACAGATTCCATAGATTCTTGTATATCACAACAAGCAAGGACAAATTTGGGGAGAAGTGCAGAGAGCTTTTGACAGGAAACAGGTCGCAGAGTAACTGCAGAAGGCAGCAGAGAATGACTTTTTTGGCTAAAATACATTTCAGTCTCATTATTCTGATGCACAGCCCAGTGACAAAGTTGGTGATGTTCAAAAGGTTGCCGTTCAAAGCCCTCTCCTTCTTCAGGATGAGGTCCATGTGATCTCTAGACATAACAAAAGTTGAAAAAATCCTTTTTTCAGTTGGGGATTGTAATTCATTGTCCAGTTTATCCATTTTCTCAATCCATCAGCTGGCTCTGGGAATTGTTTGTCCATTCGTTAACACCTCCCTAGTGAAAGGGAGATGGGAGAAATATTCATATTTAAAAAGAAAGTGAAGAAGCTGGATTTGAGTAGGGGTACATTTTTCAGGATGAATGACTGATTTAGGTTATGGTATTTAGTTTTTGTTTTGATTCTTGTGCAAAGCCTTCCCATGTACTACATGTTCCATAGGCTGAGGAAAAAATACTGAAGCAACGTTACAGATAAAAAATGCAGAGACAAAACTTGAAATGAATATTTTTAGCACAAGAGGAAGCAGAATACGGATGATAAAAGGAAAATACATGTAAGAAAAAGAGCAAGGATTTAATTCTGTTGTGCTTTACTTTGAGAGAAACTATAGTCTTGAAACATTTTATTTTATCTCTGTTTGTTGCTTTCATATATCCTACCTAGAGCTGTGTTCATAGTACTGTTTTGTGGAACATTTTTCTCTCTGTTGTTCTCTTTTACTCAGACTCTTCACTTTCTAGCTGGCAAGTTGGGGGTGTTTTTGTAGCATCTCATGTGACATGAGCTGCCACTGTGCTAAATACAGTATAAACATTCTAAATAAAAAACATGGTTAGAAGATTTGAAAACTTAGTAGAGTACTGAGAACCCTGTTTACTAAAGTTTTCTGTAACTTAGAGCTTAATAAAAGTTTCTTCAAGCAGAGATGCACAATGTAGAGTTAAGAACAATCTAGGCTGTATTCCTAAAGCTGATGGGGATTTATTGGAGGCTGTTGGGGTACAAAGTGCTTACATGCATATTTCATTTCCAGACAAAAATTATCATATTGCCAGCAATGATCCTTCAACAGAGGAATGCAATCTGAATGGTGCAGTTGCATATTAAATATTGTTAGGCAGGAATATTTTTCTCAAATATCAATCACTTAGAAAAGTGCAGCACTAATTAGATGGGAGCTGTTTTCCTGGTCCCTTTGGAGATGGATTCTAAATACTTCTGACTGCCTAGAAGCAAAGACTATTTGTTAACATATGGCTATAGGAAACTCACTATATTTCTGTGAGATTATAAGCATTATTGTGTGTATCATAGAAATCAAGTACTGGGTTTGCATCTGCTCATGTACTGCAGAGGGGTGGAGTGATCTCAGAAACAAAGACTGAAATCCAAAATATTCCAGTTGTGCCTTCCACGTGCATTGTCTGTGCAAAATCCAGGAAACCCATCCTGCCTTTGCAGAATCAAATCATACTTCAGTGCCAGTAAGGATTGATGTTGTTAGTCATAGTTTCAGGCCTGGTAATTTTTTTCAGAATCCACTCCTCAGATTTTATCTGGGTGTTTTTCATTATGGTCTTTATTTCTGGCTTGATTCTGGCAGTACTTTTATAACTCATCTTTAGCTTTTGAGTATGCCCAGCACTTGATGGATTCTGCATGCAAATGAAGAACTTCTAATGATCTCTTGCTACATTAAAAATAGCCAAAAAACACCCCCCCCCTTAGAGAGGAACAGATTAATTCCTCCGCCTTTGGGATGTGAGGATCAGCAAAGATGCAGGCTGCAGAAATGGCAGTTTACAGAAACCTTTGCCTGAGCGCTGCATTTGAGCTTTTTTGTCATAAAATCATAGAATGCTTTGGGTTAGAAGGGACCCTGAAACCATTTAGTTCCAGCCCCCTGCCATGGGCATGGATGCCTTCCATGAGAGTGGTGAGGGGGGAACTTCAGAAGCTTCTCCTCAGATGCCATTTTTTGCCCAGTGCTGATATTCGAATTCATCTCCCACTGCAATCTTCACAAGCTCTAGATTATTCCTTGCAATTGCCATCAATTTTCACCCAGTTTCTTTTGGGGTCAAGATTCTTTTAAATTAATGGGAATTGTAGAAGATATTTTTCTGGTCTGGAGGGATTTCAAAGCTCTTTCTTGTTGACATTTGTTACTGGTGTTTTCCTTTTGGCAACATTCATAGAATATGTTTCCCTCTTTCTATGAAGAAATAGATAAAAGGATGATATTAATCCTGTGTTTTTGTGAAATGTCCTTCCCAGACTACTTTTCAGTGTATAGTTGCATTTCATCCTGAATGGTTTTCAAAGCTGTTGTTTGGTCTCCTTAAGTGCAAAGTCATCTCAAGAGCAATATATTTTAATTCTTCCCTAATTATTTTTCTATTTCAGACAATTCAGGAAATTAAAGCTGTTTTGGCAGCATACTATATTAGATCTTCCATAACCACATTTCATGTGATGTGAGCTGGTCTAAATTCCCTTTTCTATTAGATTAGTGATTCTAATTTAACATATCAGTATTGAGTATGCATTATAGTGTACTATATTTAATTTGATTACCTTTTATGCCTTACCGTACATTTAATAAAGCAATTATTTAACCATTTGCTACCAATGAATTTTACTATGATATTGAAATTAATATGGTCTGTAATTCATGAAGATGCACAAAGCAGGAGATAAGTGAAGTGTCTTCTTAAAAAAAAAATAAAAAAATCAAGGGCCACATTAAGGGCTTACTTCTGTGGTCATTCTCTTTTTCCTTCCTGAGTTTTGCAAGAAAAAGTGAGAAAGTTGCCTTGTGAAATTACTGAACTCTCCAAGTGTGTTACAGTTCACTTCAGGAGAAACTTTCATGGAGGATATTCTGCTTCCCCTTTGCATGGGCTGGTATTAATAAACAACTTTAAGTAGTATATTTATCAGCTTTTGGCCCACTCTCATTGCTTTTTTCAGCAAGTCTTGAGCACCCCAGGAGCTTTCACCTACCAAGAGTGGAGGCAACTGAACTTCTACACAACCACTGTGAGGTCACCTGCTGCAACTCCAAAATAAATGTTGTGCACTGCTCACAAAGTCATTAGGATGTTGACTGATGATTTGTAAAACATTTTTACCATCAACAGGCTTGGACTTCTGCTTTCAGTGCCATAAACCATATGGTTTATATATCATTAATTACAGACTGAGTGCCACTGAAACCAATGTATTGATATTGTAGTGCCTGTGTTCACAGTGCTCTGCAGTTTCTGCAGAAATAATATCAGCAAGAATGATGATGTTGGCTTTTTTTCTTTCTTTTCCTTTGCTACAGCATGGCTATCCAAGTGGACAAGTTCAATTTTGAGAGCTTCCCAGAATCCCCAACTGATGGGGCACAGCTGGCGAATGCAAAGCAGCTGGAGGAAGAAAGGCAACAAGCAAGAGGTCTGGAGATTAACAGCAAGCTGAATATTTGCTGGAAAATTATATCCTTTCGTAAATACTTGCTTTAAAAGTATATAAATAGATGCCCTCTGCTACATTTTATTTTATAATTCAACTCACTTCACGGCAGTGTTACTGAAAAGAAAAGTAATTAGAACTGTGAAGCTTATCATAATTATAGACTGTTTAAGGTTAATTGTGCTGTATATTATTTAGGCAAGGCTTGGGTCATTCTATAATGGCTTTTTCTGAGTCACTGAGCATGTCATAAATCCTGTGTGTTTTTCCCAGCTTTTAGGGAACCGAGGAAGTGTAGTTAGGATTGATGAGTAGTAGATTCATGGGGTCAAATTTTTCTATTCTTCCCCACACTGAGTAACTGAATAATGAAGAAATTAATGAAGCTAGATTTAGAGAGTTTGCATATATTTAATTAAATTTGGGTAAATCAGAACATATTAGAATAATTTATTTCCAAGTCCTCTTTTTAGATTTAGAAATGTATCTAATCCTGGGTATCTTTTTAAGGCTTAGACAGGACTTGTGTGATGACTTAGTCATTCTAAACATAAAATCCTCACAATAATTCTAAATGCAGCAAAATATTGCCTTATGATTATTAATAAGAAATTGCATTCAGTTTAGAGTTAAAATAAACCAATGGTGTTGCTATAAATTTCGTGATTTCTATAAAAAAATCTTGTGCTTGGCTTGTCAAAAATACACTTTCTCATGATTTTCTTCAGGAAACATTCTGTACAGCAAACAGTCCCCCAGCCATGTGATGGTATTCAGCACTTCCCAGGAGATTCATATTTTTCACTCAGATCATCCTTGAATTCACATGATAGGGGGTGGCAGAAGATGAGAGAAGAATGGCAATCAAATCATGCTTTATCTGTTTGCCCTTTTAATTGTACTTTTATCCAGTGATCTGAAATGATGTTTCATTATTAATTATTGTGAGGAAGAACTTTACTGTGAGGGTGGCTGAGCACTGGGACATGTTGTCCAGAGGGGCTGTGAAGTTTCCTTCCCTGGAGATATTCAAGAGGTGTCCTGGACAAAATCCTGTGCTCTGGGGACCCTGCTGGAACAGGGAGTGGACAAGATGACCTCCAGTGGTCCCTTCCAACCTTAACTGTCCTGTGATGATTAAATCAGATCAGGATTTGTCAAAGGCAAGGCTTGAGATGAAAAATGAGATTCCTAATGCCTGGTTCAGTCCAGATTCCCCAAGCAACATTTCAGAGAGAGCTCCTTTTAAGCAAAAATGTCAATATTTAACCAGAACTCACTTAGAAAATGTCTGTGTTATGGAAAGATATAAATATTCTATGATAGCACAGATGAATGCTTACACTGGAGTTTAGTGCATAGTTGTAATCATTTTGTCAAGGTGTAAAAATTCATCCTCACTCATTGCAGTTGCTGGGCAACACTGTTTACATCCATCCTGTTCTGCATTTAACCCCAGTTTTGATCCCAGAGCCATTGTGGCTGACATGCAAGTCAGTTATCAGAAACCAGTGGAACAGTGTGTGGGTTCTGGGTGTTAAATTCAGTGCAACCATTAGTTTCTGTCACGATTGTTCTCTCTGTTCCAGGAACTAAAACTCATCTAATTAATGAAAGGCAACAAGTTTCACGTGCCTAAAAATCCTTGAAGAAATGTGTACATTCTTCTCCAGGTGTCATGTCCCAGCTGGAGTTAGTCTTGCTCTTAGCATCATAGAATCATTAGTGTTGGAAAAGATCTCAAAAATCCTCCAAAATCGTCAAGTCCAAACTTTGACCAAATACCACCAACTAAACCACAGCACTGGGTGCCACACTGAGTCCTTTCTTGAGCACTTCCAGGGATGGTGACTCCACTGCCTCCTTGGGCAGCCTCTTCCAATGCTTGACCACCCTTTCCATTGAGAAATTCTTCCTGATGTCCAACCTGAACATCTCTGGCTTCATCCTTTTATTTCTTGCAGCAATATTTAGATATGAACCAGTCAGTAAAAAAAATGTTCTTCTCTACATTCTGCTAAGTTTAAGAATCTTGGTTTCTGAGATATTTTTCTCCTATCAGAGGAATTGGACACAGGTGAGCAGAGTTTATACTGATGGACAGACAGGCAGAGAAATGGATGGATAGTTCAGCTGCATGAGCCTTGTTTTCCTTCAGAACAGCCTCAGTTCAGCCAAAAGAGGAAGAGTATTTGCAAAATTCCAAAGGGGTAGAATTACTGACATTTCCTACAAGAGGAGGCATTTTTGCAAGTCTCTTGAATGGTAATGCCAAGTGATTGTTTTGTTATCCATCATCTCTGAACTGCTTAGAACTCCCCAGTAACTTTTCTGTCCTGTGTGCATGACATGGGAAAGGGATGGGCTGAGGTGAGTTAGCATCACAGAATCTGCCCTGGGGTGAGATCCAAGGCCCACATCAGGTGCTTACACCAGGACTTGCAAAAGCATGTGGAGGAGAAATTAGTGTGCACAAGCAGTTATTAGGAAAGGAGGGATGAGACAATTGGAAGCTTTTTGGCCAAGGACAGAGTGGCCCAACGGAGTGAGGTGCTGTGTGTTTGTTCCAGACCAGCCAAACAAGAAACAAAGCTGGATGAACTTTTCTTTAATGACTTGAAGAAATCTTCCAGTTGCAGGACAGCTTATTTCTGAAGTACTTTAGGGACAGTTTTTTGTGTAAATGTGTTGGATGGTTTGATTTGTTATGTACTGTGTGGGATCTGCTCCCTGAACAAATGATGCAGCGGGAGGATTTGAAGTTTGATGTCAGCCTTGGCTTCAGCTGTCCTGAGATGATGGAGCTCCATATCCTGGGGGAAGTGAGGAGGGCTCATGGCAGGATAATGACTCTGGGCTTGAGCAGAGGGGGCTTTGGGGAAGGCAGGATTCCAGGATGCTGGCCCTGATCCCAGTGGAGTTTCTGGGTCTCCAGGAGCAGCTTTCTCAAAGCCTGAGAGTTAAAGCAATCAGCAAAGTTCAGGTGACCCTTTGAGCAAGGTGTATCATGAGGAGACTGCTAAATTCCACTTAGGTACTGGGAAAATTCCTTTTCACAATGAGGGTGCTCAGAGACTGGAACGGGTTGTCCAAAAGTGCTGTAAAATTGCTGTCTTTGAAGATGTTAAAAAATTCTGGACAATGCCTTGAACAGCCTGGTGCAATTTCAGTATTTTCCATGCTTTGAGCACAAGGCTGGACAGTGACTCTGGAATTGCCTTTCAATATAAATTATTCTGTGATTTCTGCAGCTGGGCAGAAGGCTGGGTCAGAGAGTGACTCCTGAAAACTAAACTCTTTCCTTCCTCCATCTTCTGCTATCCCCAGGTTTGATTGCAGCCAGAGAAATGTTCTAATGTACTGTGAAAGAATTGCTATTTCAGTGAAATGAGACTATAACATTTTGGGGTCATTTTCTTAAAAATATTCTAAACCTGGCCCTAACAGCCTTTAAAAAAGTGAGACAGACTTTGTGCCACCTTAAATATCATGTTCCATTTTTAACTTTTCTAATAGTTAGACTTTTTTTTCTTACTTCAGCCTTAATATCTGTGATGTATAGGATGTCTGTCCTATATGCAATGTTTCCTTCTATTTTTTGAATTGTATTTTGTGCCCCTTTCTCAGTTTTTTGTTTCTCATGTTTAAACCTAATTTCCAAAATTTCTTTCAAAGCATATTTCAGTCATATTGCTGATTTTGTTCTGCACTACAGCTCTATTTTTCTCTATATGTGGGATCCAAAGCTGGAGGCAATACTGCAGGTGAGATTTCTCACAGAATAAAATTGTACCTTCCAGGTTTCAGAGATGATATTTACTCTGAGACTCTTTGATTCTGTTGTCTGATTGATTTTTTTTTTATTTTTTTTGGCATGTGGTCCAGCAAAATTATTTGACTGAATTATTATTCCCAACTTCCATTTATAGATTTGTTGATTTCTTCTAGAGTGGTACTTGGAACTTTTTGTCATTTCATCCCTTTGATCTTCATAAGTTCCACTCACTTATTAGGTTTGTGAACACTGATATCTTTTCCAAATACATTAAAATTATGAATGTTTTTGTATTTCATCACTGAAGCAGCCAATCAGGATTTTGAAAATATTATCTATCAGACAGAACCTTGAGTCATCTCATTTGCTTGACAGCAAATCACTGATAACTTACTGAAATTCACTTTTATGTGTCTATTCCACTTTTGATGACTTTAGCTTGATCATAAATATGAATCATCAGTATCAGTTATTACATCTTGTGGATCTTCTGTACATCAGTAAAGATTTCTTTAAATTTCTGTGCTCATTGTTTGCAAAAATAACTACTATTTAAAACCCTAAATAACTGCTTATAATTAGTTTTAATATAAAAATACCAGAATAATAATCAAGCAGAAAGCTTAAAATATGAATAAGGCAACTGCTGTAAGTAAAATGTGCAATTCAAGCAGATTTATTTTTAATTAGTATAATTCTAATTTATGAACATTTGCTATTTTTAATGATTATTTGCATTCTCCCACCTGCATTTATTTGCAAAGGACATATGTATCGAAAATAATTTATTTTAGGATGCAAGATGTGGAATGCTGTAGGGAGAAAAAATATGAGCAACTTCCAGATAGAAGCCATTTTTTAAAACCTATTGTCTTTTTGAGCAGTAGGGTTTAGGTAACAGACTGTGTTGAATTGTGAGTACCCAGCTACACATGAGGCAATCCAGAGAGTGGAAAAGACCAAAGTTTTCCCTAGGGAAATAACTGGTTCATTTGACTGTCATTTTTTTTTTTGGTATGAAACAGTTTATATCATATTCAATCTGTTGCTACAGAAACGTGAAATAAGGGTGTCAACTGTGAAAAATTAGGTTTTTAGGTTTGTTTGTTTTTTGTTTTTTTTTTAAACAGCATCTGGTGATTATATGTTTGTTAGCTCAGTGGCCCCCACTGGGGCTGATTTGGTTGTGCAGATGAAAATATCTTGAACTGTTAAATATGAACTGTTGTGCTGGAAGCTGGAAGTCAACCATTTGAATCCTGGCTGATGCCTGTGTTAATAACAAAGATTTAACTTCAGGAAATGAGGCCTGGGCCAGCAAAGTGGCTCCTTCAGAAGAGCAGGTTTGTGATGGCAGTGAGACCTCAGCAAAATGTGTGGAGATTTAGTTAAGTAGATAGATTCTGCAAGGTCAAACTTAACCTTGGCAGTCTGTACTTGTGTTTATCTGGGCAGTTTTTTCAATGAATTTTAAATCCTGGATCTTACACTTGTTTCTTTTATCAGCTTTGACTTTGAGCTAAGAATAAAAGGGTATCTTGGCAACCCCTGTTCAACTCCTTTGCTTTCATTGACTTCTAAAGGCTTTGTCTTAGGCAAACTTTGGAGTTAAGCTTTTCTCTCTTGTTCCTTTTATATTTTCTTGCATATTTTGGTTGCTTTTCATCTCCAAGGTAATGAGTTTGTTGCAATGCTCAGTTTCGTATTTATCCTCTAATGAACAATTTTATGTAATTGTCTGATAATACAGTCAGGAGACAAAGATCAGTGTTATGGAATTCCATGATCCAGATCCCTCTCTAGGTTCATATGAACACATAATTCCTTTATGTGTTTACTCCTTTGTGATTTAACAAGTCCACTTCTTTGGTTGCATCTTAGCCTTGCCTTTCCCTCCTCTGCCACCAGACTCCCTTTTGCTGCTTCATTCAATGATCTCATTAGATAAATTTATTTCCTGAATACATAAGTCAAATAATCTGTGCATGGCTTAACCATTTAAATGCTACATTTTTCTTTCACATGGAATTGTGAAAATTGAAATTTCTCATCAGTTCTACAATCCATGGCCACTATGATAAACTAATGCCATCCATTTGTTTGGCAGATTGACAAATAAGACCCTGAACCTCCACATTAATATACAAGAACACTCACTGAGCTGTTTCTTGTCTATAGAATTTATTTTGCCACAAGATGACAATAGGCAGTGTGCTAAAAATGAGCTTGGTGCTTGTGGTGGAATGAGGAAATTTATTTATCTGAAAATTTGGGCTGTTAAAGCTTAAACTGCTTTTGGGATATTACATAATTTTCTTTGTTAATCAGTTTGTGGGTTTTTTTCTGGCGGGTTTCCTCTCTTTGTTGTTTAATTTTTGGGTGTGTTTTTTAACATTTTTTCTTTTGCAAAAGCCTTTCAGTTTGATTTCTAATTTCTTTCTTGAACGTGTGACTGAAAAAACACCAGTAGTATCACAGAATGGTTCAGGCTGGAAGGGACCACAGTGGGGTCACCTGGTGCCACCTCCTGCTCCAGCAGGGCCATCCCAGAGCCCAGCACAGGATTGTGTCCAGAGGGTTCTGGAATATCACCAGGGAAGGGAGACTCCTCACCCTCTCTGTCAATCTGATCAGTGCTTGGTCAGTGCACAGGGAAGAAATTCCTGCTCATGTCCAGGTGGATCTTCCAGGGCATCAGTCTCTGCCCCTTCCTCCTGTCCCAGTTCTGGGCACTCAGAGCAGAGCCTGGTCCCTGCTCTGACCCTCCCTGCTCACACTGACAGGGATGAGTCCCCTCTCACTCTCTTCTTTTAGGGCTGAACAGCCCCAGCTCCTTCAGCCTTTCCTTGTAACAGAGGTGCTCCAGTCCTTTAATCACATTTTGTTGTCCCCCACTGGCCCTGCTCCAGGAGCTCCATGTCTCTCCTGTCCTGAGGAGCCCTGAGTGGACACAGCACCCCAGATTTGCCTCACTGCCTCACGTGGTTTTATGTTCCAGGGGAAATATTCTGCATCTGAATACATGGATCTGCTTTGGTAGCATTTAACAACGATAAAGAATGGAGAATCACCTGTTTTATGGTAATTTTATGGTGTTACTTGAGACATTAAGCTTTCCATGAAGCTCTAAACAGTGAAAATTTGTAATATTCCAGGCACCACTGTGAGTTTGTTGTAAGTAAATTACAGTAAAGTTAGTTTAATGTTACAGTTAATGCCAGCCACTTTGTTTTAAAGCATCTTTTAAATACTGCCTTTTTATTAGTGTTTTCTCTCACTTGTAGTCCTTAGATTAAAGATGTGATAACAGAATTATTTGTCTGCTGTTTCTGTGAATTCAAATTATTCTCTACCTTCTAGTTTGTTTTATGGAAATTATTGAGTTGTGCTGATGTTCTGAGTCTTATATTTCAGCAACAGCAATTTTCTAAGGTGATATTCTGCTGCCTTCAGTTTTCCAAATAGGTGCTTTTCTTTAATGGTGTTTACAGCTTTCAGACTCTTTGGGGTTTGTGAATTCTTTATTTGTGGTCTTGGTAGGGGATAAAAAAGTGCTATTTATGACATTTTTCAGGGCGTAATGAGAATATTTTAAAAGATAATGGCAAGAATCCAGTACTCAGTATTGATTTTCCTCTTCTGTCATCTCTTAGCTCTTGAGTCTCAATCACTGTTAGATTTGCTTTTGTTCTGAACTTTCAAGACTTTTCTTTAAATCCCCTGGAGACCCTGCAAGATTATGTCCTGTGGTGGAAATAAGTTATCTGCAGTTCTTGTTAATTTTCTTTTAACTGACACAGGTGAATATTTACTTCAGCAGTCAGGTTATGTGTGTCCCTTTCCAGAATTTACAGAAAAGGGGATGATCACATGTAGAAGCTTTTGATAAAAGTTCAGGTATTCTTTTATTTTTTGATATATTTTTGAGGACCAAGGTTCCAGTACTTTTGGAGTAGTTGGTTGAGATCTTGCTGAATCTCTCTAGGAGCTCATTCCTTAATTCTGGTGGGACACTTGCCTGAGTACAGGATGGTGCTGACATCTGCATGTGCTTCCAAGCCCTGGGCATTCAGTGCCTTTCCAGTCAGGGAATTAAAAAAAGAAATCCAGTGCTCCTCCTGTTACAAATAAATGTTATCTTGATTGACTCATCACACAAAAGTATTATCAGTTTGTTTAAATGGATAATACTGTCTTTGCATGACGTTGGATGTTGCATATGCTTTTATTTTAACCCGTGTGTAACCTGTTTTGAAGCCCTTTTGAAAGAGATTCTTCTGTCCACAGCAGTTTATTTCAGTGCTCTGCTGTCCTCAGAGTAAGAACAATTTCCTATTTTTTTCTCTTTTCAGTCTGGGCCTGTTTCTGAGCTCATGCAGGGCAGAAAGGGAAGCTTGCAGGTTCTGTGCCTGTGGTTCTGGTCTGGTGTTTGCCCTCAGTAATGGCACTGTCCCTGGCCAGCATCCCTGTACCCCCATGGAACTGACACCGAGTCAGGGCTATCCTAGCAGACATTTATTGTGTTTTCTATTGTTCTCTTAAATTTTGTTCTGTTTTCTATTGCCTTATCAAATTTTAACCTCTTTTTTTTCAGGTTGTTCCTAATTTTTTCATTCTGAATTCTCATCCTGCACCCTGTACTTAAAGGTTTTGCATTTTTGTGGCTCCCAGACTTTTTTACCCTCGTGTTTTATTATGGTTCAAGTATATTTTACCTTTAATACTCCTCAGTGGAATGAAATTTTTATTTTCAGAAAATATCAACTGCTGTAATTTTAGTGTTGGTCAATTTATGGGTTAATAAACTATATGTAACATTAACCTTTAATGAATCTGCAGGTTGCAGTTTTGATTTGCAATAATAAAAGTTGTGCATATCACATGCCCTTTTCCTTTCTGAAACAAAATTTTCCTTAATTCCAATTCACCCTTCCTTGAAGCGTGAAGGAGAAGCAAGTGTGGAAGGGGTCCTCAATCAGCTGGTCCTGGAGCACCTGCAGCTGGCTCCTCTCCAGTGGGGTGAGTGGTGTCAAAATCCATTGATGATCTTTTTTAGAGAATCTACTGGCTCGCAATTTTCAGCAGCATGAGAATGATAATGTTTTCATTTCCTGACAATCTGTGATACCGGAGAGTTTGATGGGAATTTTATTTTCCTTCAGCTGTTTTACTTAGCTGAGATAAATGTAGAATTGATATCTGTTTTATTTTAAGTACCACTGTTCGGTGATAGTAAATATGAAACCTGACTGTGCACTTTTTCCTGTAATTTTCAGTCCTAGTTGTCTTGTAGAGAGGTGGCTGCGACTTAAATTTCCCCTTTTTCTTACAGTGTGTATTTTCAAAGTAATTTCTCTAAATTTTTTTCATATGAATGGTAATGTCCTTGTGGTATATTTCCTATTATGGTCCAGACAATTGCATTACTAACTTTTGAGGTGAAGAAAGTGTTTTTACTCTGGGTAGCAGGGAAGAATTACTTGTCTTAATTTTCCATTTAGAATGATGTTCCCACAATGAAAAATTGAATTAATTTAATTTTGAAGAGTCGTAATAATGTGACTTCTGTCTGAGGTTTCCAAAAGGCTTGTTCAGAGCTTTGGAAAATGGGATGTTTCATCTCCAGCACTTCTATGTGAGTTGCAAGTTTTAGATAAAGTCCCCAGGTCATCAGCAAATTGTTGCCAAAGCTTTTGCTTTTAAAGCAAATTTAACTCTATGCTCCATGTTTTAATCCTTTGATGACCTAATGAGGAGCAACTTTAAGGAACAATGATCCATTACTATCACCCATGTTAATTATTAAAACTGAAATGACCCCAAACTCCATTGTTTGTGCTCTCTTTTAAGTGTTTTTTTTCCAAGCATGTTGACCACTCTCAACTCAAATTTTAAAACCTGTGAGCGCTTTATTTGTACATGAGAAGATTAAAAATGGTTTAAAGTATTTGTTGTAAGTATGTCCAACTTTAGCTGTAATCAGCTACCTCTGAAATCAAGCTTGCCTGGCCTCTGTTCTTCAGGGGATTCAAAGATTTGGCAGCATTTTTTGGGATGATTGATGGGATTTGGCCATTTTGGGCCTCACCAGTAAAACGAGTGCTTTGTGTCAGGTGTGTGTTGGGAGCTCAGGCTGCTCTCCTCTTACCTTTGACCATCAGCAGGTTTGGAACCCAGGCTCTGTGGTGGAAAACCTTCCTTTGGCACTGCTGCATAGGACATCACCTTTAGGATGAAAAATATGCTTTTCTTCTTTCCCTCTACCCTTGCTTTGCTTCTTTTAATTCTCTTTATGCCAAATTCCACTGTTTTCTTAGTAAAAGAAGCTTTTTGAATCACAGAATTGTGCCTGGCATTCCTGCCTGAATAGTGATCTTTGATGCACTGGTTGGAAAACATGAACATAGCACTGATTTACAATAGTCTCCTGTGGAGCTGGTTATTTCTCAGGGTGCTGATTAATTCAGTTAAAGAGTCCCAGTTACTCGAGTTTTCAGCCAAAAACTCTCTGATATTCTCTGTTTCATAGCTGCAAAATCTTTTGAAGCACAGCGTGTTGACTGATGGTGTCGTGTTTGAGTTTTCTGCACTGAGCAAAGCAGGGGAAAGGAAGTCCTATGGGATATTGAAGGCTTGGTTTGCCTCCACTTATATATGATATTTCCTAGTGGAAAGTTCAGTTTTTCAGAGGTTTACTTAACTTTTCTTGTTTAATTTTTCTCAGTCTTGAATTGCTAATGAATATTATCTATTTTGTAAAGTGCGTCCATGCAGAGATTATTAAAAAGAACATTTTGGTTAAAGGCCTGATTTTACTTGAAAACAAAAGCAAAAATTGAAAATTAAAGACAATGGAGACATTTTAGATTCTTTTAGTTAACCATAATTCTGAATATTCAGCAGTTAAATCTTTGGTCGTGTTGTAGCCAGGTAACCCTACCTGCAGCTCCTGCAGTCCCTCCAGACTCTGTTCAATACAAGATGATTTTTTCTTTAATATGTGTGGGATGGAGGAGGAATTAAGAGATTGTTATTATTGTTTGGTGGGTGGGAGTAATGAGGAGCTGTTGAAATGTTTGGACAGCCAGGGGATGAGTGTGCCTTGGACATGCACTTAGACAATGTGACACAATGTCTTTTGGACTTAAATTCTCTTTCAGTGCCAGAATGTATTTCCTATTCAATTCTTACAGCCATGGAAACATGTTAAGGGTTAAAATACTGTAATATTGTGTATCAGCTGGATTTTTCTTTCTTTTAATCATTACACTGTTTATATTTACAACTTGGCTTTGTTTTGAGTTTTGTTTTTCCCTATGTTAACAATAACTTGTGTTTTCATATGAACTCTTTACTACTGGCCATTATTGGGACATAACCTTTGCATAAATTGGCTAAAAATTTGGTTTAGTTTTATGCAATAAAATTGATTCTATGATTACTCAAGGATTTTGCTATATTGATGGTCACATTGAAGGGTTTACTTTATTATAAGTGCTCACAGTGAAACATGAATGAATATTTAACATGGTTTTGATTAAAAAAATGACTGGCTCTTATTCAAATTTGTAGAAGCTGTACTCCAACATTGCTTTAAAAATTGGCATATTTAATTCATATAAGAGTTAATATTACATCTCTAGAATTACAAAAGCATATTGAAATAATTTTTCATGTAAATTTGACAATCCTGTCCTTTTTTCATTAAATACAAGGCAAAGAGTAGACTCAAAAGTCAGTGACATTGAAATTTTGGTCTAAGGGTAAGAAGTTACCTTTGAAATTTGTCATAGAGAGGGAAAAAAAAGTGATCTGTGGTGAATAGTTTGTTTTGATTTCATATAATTAAATGACTGGGGAAGGGAAAAGTATTTAAGACATGGAATCATAAAAAAAATACTTCAAAGGCTAGAGTGAGAGTTCTTAATGCATTGTTAAAATTGATTTTAAGATTTAGGACATCTCTGTAAAATGAAGTTGTCTGTTAGGCAGGTGAGTAAATCACACGTAATTGAAAAGCATCATCTTGCTCAACACCACCAGGTTCAATGTTCTCTAAAATTTATGACATATTTTGTTTTTACGGCTGGGCAGCAAACCAAATGTAGGCAGAGATGTGGTTTTAAGGTGAATACATTAATATCATCAAATGGAGGAAGCAGAGCCTGCAGAGTTTAATGAGGAGAGGCAAACCTCCTCAGAGGTGTGTGCCCAACCTCCGTGGCTGGAAATGATCTGATGGAGCCATCTCTGGCTGCTGCCTGGGAAGGATTTTTTTCAATCTTTATTTGATTTATACCACTGACTTTGCAAGCAAGCAAAATCACAGGGCTGAGGTTTGGTGGTGCTCTTCTGCTTTCCATAGCAAAATTGTCCTAGGTACAAATGTGTGCACGAGATTTTATTGAATTTGAATTAGAGTTTGAAATAGACTCCTGATTGACCCTGGAGCAGGCTGGGCTTGGGATATTCCTTCTTTCAGTGAGAAGTTCCTCTGAACAAGAGGCTCCTGACACAGTGAATGCTGTAAACAATTTTCACAACAGACACTTACTTTGAATTCTGCTACCTAAAGCAAAATAAACATAACTCCTTTCGCTGCCTGTGAGCATCATGTATAGAAATCTTTTCCTGATGACCCCTGTGTATAAGAGGGAAGATTTATTGGAGAAAATTTGTTTAGGGATCTAGAACTGTAGACACTGAAAAGTGCTAGAGGTTTTAATATATCAAGCAAATGCTTTTCTTTCTCCATAGCAACTAACTGAATAACTGAAAATCAATGATTATACATGAATTCTAATATTACCAACAGTAGTGTTCCAAGAAACATGCATTTGTCAAGCTTCACGATGGAAAAAGGCCAGAAATAGCTTTTTGCTTTCATTCACTCTTTTATTTCATTCACTCATTTCATTAATTCTTTCCCTCTTCATTAAAAAATAGTGATTTTCAGTACAGTTTTAATGTTTAAGTGTACTTGGATGCCTTTTCACAATGCAGTGCCTTTGAGGAGAACTAAAATCACTGCTGCTGGATGCTGCTCAGGTCATAAATAAGAAAAGGGGTGAGAGGTAGACAAAGTCTTGATTATTTACTCCTTGGTAGAAAATGCTACACCCCTTGTTGTGGGCCCACAATAAATTCTATGCCTACCTGCAGAATGTCGGAATATTGTACTTAGAGAAAAATAAAAACTCAAAAGTGAAGGTGATGTTAAATTGTCCCTCAGAGGTAGTTGGAATCAATAGAAGATGTTGATTTAAAAATCTTTTGAAGTGTTTTCTGAACATATGGTTCATGACAGCTTGTTTGGAAGTTCAGTCTGGTTAAGTTTCACAAAGCATCTTATGGAAGCATTACTTTAAAAATAAATTATCTTAATAATTAACTGTATATTTTAGAGAGTAGCAAATCATAATCAGTTTTCATATCTTTTTAACATAAATTAATGAAGCCACACTCTGATTTTATTTTGTAGTTTCCAGCCTGACCTTAGACAATAAATTTTCCTTTCCATAGTTCATGTGATTAACTCTAAGGGATTTCATTAGTGTGAGATCATTACATCCTGAATACACAGGAAAATATTTTGTAGAGTCTACCAGTGAGTAAATGATGCACCTCCAAGCTGTGTTTTGGATGTCTCCTGGACAGTCTTGTCCCCATGGATTTAGTTAAAATGAGCCAGATCTCTGCACACATGACCATTATTCAGAGTTTGGTTTTAGCCAGGGCAGTCCTACAATGTTGCTGCTCCCCCATATTTCAAATTCCAAGGCTGTCTTGGATGTGTTTTCAAAGACTGAATTTAATGTGGAGCTGTAAGGAAGTGATTTTGCTTTCTCTTTTAATAAACAGAGCCCTCCTAGGCCCTAGACAGTATCATTTATATTATATAGATACAGGCTTGGAGATGCAAAGAGATCAGCAGGGTGCATAAGGGCCTGCCCTTGAGAAAAATGATGAATCTTACTGTGTTCATTCACCAAACTAAAATACTCTGCAATTATTTCTATTTTAGCATTATGGTAGTCTGGCCATTGTCATCATTGGAAAGATGAAATCAAGAGCATTAGCCAGGAAATCTCAAGAGTCTGTAAGGTAGAAAATCACAGTCTGATTCACAGGATGACCAAAACTGAGAAACAATCTGGTGATAATTAGATTTTTCAAGGTAACTGAACCTTCTCATCCATTTAGGAAAATCTTCAGGTTTTTCATTTTTATTTCTAAGATCTAAGAGAGGTGGGAACACGTTTATATCTTAGCAGCTTGTGTGCAGGCTGTTTTGGAAGATATTTTGGCAATGTCAAGCCAGCAACATGCTTTAGTTTCTGGGAAGTGTTGAGGGACTGGGGTAGTACTCAGAAAAAATGGACTAACTTGATGAAACTGGGGCATCTGGCACAGGAATAATGGTCTCTCATGTCAAAACACACTATTGTGTGATGTGTTTTGAAGCAGCTGTTGTTTCTAATTCCTACCCAAGCCTTGATTACTCAAAACTGAAAAGAAAAACTCATACAGAAAAGGTTTCAGATACAACCGGATTGCTGGTGATTTCAAAGGAAAGATGCTAAGAATAAAGAGAGCACTTGAAGTGAAAATAAATCAACAAAACCTCTTATGGGATGGCCTGGGAGGGGTCATGTTACTTCATACCAGATTTCTGAAGGAGCTGGCAGCTGGAGCTTCAGGGCCAGCACTTCTAACGAAGCAATGAGGAGACTGGGAGGAAAATCAGGGTAATAAATACTAATGGAGGAGTCTAAGTACTGGCTAGGATCATCAACAGGTATTCTGGGCAACCTGTTCCACTGGCTCACCACCCTCATTGTAAAGAATTGTTTCCCTAAGTCCAGTCTAGACCTGCCATTTTCAGTTTAAAACCATTTCCCCTCATCCTGTCACTGCAGGTCTTGATCAAAAGTCTCCCTCTGTAATTCTAAAATACTTCAATAATCTCAAATACCAAGTGTCGTAAATGAAATGGATGAAATGCGGTCCAAAAAAAGTGTTTGTCTGTTCTGAGACAAGAAACACAGAAATCTGCTCAAGTTCAGCTGTCTGAAGTGGTTGGAAATTATTTAATTAGGTGTTACTCTGAGCTACCAGAGTAATTCAGCTGTGAGGAAAGGTGTATGTGACATTTGTCCAAACCTTTAATGAAACTTCTTACTGGAAGAGCAAATCAAACCAGAACAAGAAAATGTAAAGTTTCAGAAGTGATCTAGGAATGAGGACTGATAGCAAGTTTATACTATAAAGATATTACACTGAATAAAATTTGATTAGTTCTCCAAAGTTGAGAAAATCTGGTGAGTGAGTGCATTTTTTTTAATTAGCAAAATCAAAAGTTGACTGTTCTCCAGGAATCCATCAGAGGACCAGGAGAGCAGAAAAATTGCTGAAGCAGGCCAGCTTCTGGCATAGGAGCATAGATGGTTTTCAGCACAATGTTAAGGGTTTTAGAATAATGTTACAGTAGAAATACTGGTGGAGAGGAAAGCACCAAAAAATGGTGTTTAATCAAATACAAAAGAGATAAAAAGAAACAGGACATTGTGGAAGAAGGAAAATTAACTCATTCAAGCTTGATCAGGCATATGTGCCTGATACATTTTTTTTTGTGTTGAGTGACTCTGTTCTTTATTTAATTTACAAAACCATTATATTTTTAAAGGAAAATAAAAAAGAGCAGCCCTGCCCTATTTACCTCTTTATAGGAGTATTCCTTACGACATTTCAGTTAAGCCATAACAGGTGATTGAGAAACACCATAATGATGATAAATTGTCATGCAATTATGCAAGGTACTTCATTTTCTAGGTATTGTTAGAAGCAAATTGAATAATAGATTAAATGAACATCCAAATTAAAGAATGAAAAGCCACTGTAATAACTGTGACAATGGGTTACATGTTCAAAAAGAACTGTGTGAAGATAATTGTAAGGAGGAAGATTGAAAAGACAAAATAGCTGTCTTGTAAGGTAGCTGCTGAAAAACTATCAGAGAATCTGCAGGGAAATAGATTTCTATTACTTTGATGAACACAGAAAATACCATTTGAATAAAAATTTAGAAAAAAATATGTTTCAGCCTGTGGACAACTTTAAAAAATGGAAATTAGATCAGAAGATTTATGTACTAACATGAGAAGCAAGAAAAATGCTTTGATCAGGCAAGATTTTAATTGCCCAACAATTAAATGAATTGTACAGTTATGTGTGGAGAGAATGAGAAATTGAAAACCTGCTAATTGTAGTGGAGGACTACTCTGACCAGCCTGGGTAGGACAGGTTTTATGTGAGATTGATTTGGGGCAATAAACAGGAGTTGACACTGAGCTTTCCTTCTCTGGCTGCTGACACTTCTCAGCTTTTATTTCACTTGAGAAAAACCAATGCACATGCTTAGAATTGAAAGCCAGGAATGCTTGGGGTCAGGCCCTTTTTCACCAAGAAAATTTGTCATTTGACTGGACCATGGTGTCTTCTCAGTAGAAGTGCTCATGTACTCTGCTGTAGTTTGAAGTTTGTACTTAATCAAGATAAATTGAATATTTCCCTTTTATTTTGTTATACCAAAAGCAAATTTTTCCAACTATTTCCATGAGTTCTTCCCTCACCTCATGTATTTTGACTCATTGGTTAAGGGCAGCATGACCTTCCATCAGCAGAAGTTCTCCAGATGTTTTGAGGGGAGGGAAGTCAGCTTCATTTTCATTGTTCACTCTCAAGTAGTCCTTTACTTCATCAAGAAAGTGGAAGTGAATTAACAACTGCAAAGACCATAAATCCAGCTCAATAAGCCTTGTAATTCTGAAATTAATGACTTCCAACTGTCAAAACCTCAGCAGTACAAACAGAGACCAGAGCAGACAGATTTGTGTGAAGAAACATACGCTTTGACTGAAGTGCTCTCGTTCATATCCTCTCATTTTCTCCTTTTTAATCTGTCTCAAATTTGACATCTAGCTGTCTACTTTTTAAGCATATGAGATTTTTTTCACCTCCATTCTGTGATTTTTCTTAGCCTATTGCATCTCCCCATTGTCCCTTCAGTAAAACAATATCAGAACTAGATATTACTTCCTTTTTTTTTATTTTCTATCCCAGACCTTTGGATTAAGAAACTTAATAAATGTAATTAAAATAATAAAACTTAAATTTCATTTAATTGATTTGAATAATTAATTGCTTTGATTTTAAAAAAGAAGCCAGTGAAACAGAAAATATTTTCTGAGCTGTAATTCTGTGTATTTATTCGTAATGTGTACTCAGTAGGGAACTTGCACTTTTTAGTTAATGTCTGTTTCCTCACTAAGCAGGAATTCAGGGGCACGTTAGTAACATTTCTCATTACCTGTGGATACATTAGAAAAAGTTACAGAAGGAGAAGAGATATTTTTTCCATCTCAGAATATAAAAGGGAAGCTGAGCAAATGCATTCTGTAGAATGGCTTTGTACTAAAGGGCTTTTGTCAAATGATACTCAAGTTGGTTTTTATTACTCATTACATTTTGCATAGTATGATATGAAGCTCTAGCTCAATAATAGCAGACATGTACAGAGCAGTTACAAAATTTCTATATCAAGGCCAGACACATGAGATGAAATAAGGAAGAGTCAATTAAAAATGTTAGTAGAATATGGAAAGGCTAAAATATCTCAGCAGCATTTGGAATTACGCAGAGAAGTAATTGGTTGCCTCATGTGAAAACTTCAGGAAAGGAAAAAAGGCAGCAGGAGCAATCCTCAAGAATTAAAAGAAGTGTCAAAGGATAATTACATTTCTGTGCTTTGATAAAGAGTCAACTGTCAGTTTTCTGAGTGAAAGATGGGGTTGAGCTGTTCAAGTCAAAGGAAAAACCCAGGTATTAAAAGCATTGGAGACCATAAATCAGAAACCTCAGAGCAGAAGCAGGTGCCACCAGCCTCAGATGGTTCTGATGGGAAGTCTTCCATCAGTGCTCCCAGCTGTGGGAGCATTTAGTAAATTTATTTTAACAGGACATGAAGCCTCAGAGCTGCTTTGACTTCTCCTGAGCTGCAGGCTTCAGCTGGAGACCTGCTGGGGGTAATCAGCAGCCAAGACCTGCCAGGGCTTCTTGGCTGGGGCTTGGCCTTACTCAGAGCTCAGGCTGAGTAAAACACGACTTTGCACCTCTGCATTGGAGCCTTTCTCTGAAATGAGACACCTTTCCAGCTCTTCATTGTGCCCAGTAATCGAGGCCCAGGCATAAATCCCCCAAAGCAGGAGCTGATCCCACAGGGATGGGTGTCCACACTGTCCTCCCCACTGAGCTCCTTCCTGGTGCTTAACTCCCATCAACTGCATCACCTCTCTTTTCCTGTACATGCTTCACTTCCTGGAAGAAAACATCCAGGTTTTTTTGGCTAACCAAATAGCCAAAAAGCAGTTGTGAGGCAGAGAAAATAAAAACAAGTGAGCAATGGAATCTCCAGTCTGAGACTGGGATGGAAACAAGGTCAGTGAGCAGCTCTCAGTTGAACAACCTGAAGTTTTGCCTGTTAGAGTCAAAATGACCTCTTGTGTTTTCCTAGCAACTATAATTTTGTATGTATTTTTGTGGGATCGAATGAGTTTCTGAACATCTGCTCCTAATGAAGGTATTAAACAGCAATGCACTCACCATTCGCTAATTATGAACTGTTTTTGTTAAATGTTTTGGCTGTGCTTGAAGGAGATGATTTCTGCTCATGGATACTTAGTAGATTGTGCTTTGTCTGCATATTGCTTTAAATTAATCTCAGAACATGAAATATACATCTTCATGTTATTTAATTCAGTAGACTGCAGAAGGTGTCTCAATATAATTTTGTTTGGAGAGCCTTTTGTAAACTTATTGAGCTCCGTCTGAGATCCTTGCTGCAAACAGGAATTTCAAGATTAAATTTATTTGTGACTCATTTCCAGCTCTTTTGTTCTCATGTCAATATTGTTCTTTAGTTTAAATAGCTTTTCTCAGTCTCTGATGTTTGCCTTTTATCGCTCTTGCTCTTTCTTTTGTGCATCTTGAGACAGCAGTCAGGACTAACTCTCCCAGTCTCTTTGATAGGAAAGGTTTTGTTTTTTTTTTTATTTCTCACTCCACAATTATCTCAGTAGCCTTTGTCCATGTCTGGTGTGTAAAGTGTATTTTTTGTTTTCTTAGATCTTCTTGACAAGCTTAGATCTTCTGTAGCATTATTCCTGATGTGGATCCTTAATGATCCACCTTAAAGTGAATCTGTGCTATCATTTCCAAGGCTCTCTGTTGTCCTTCATTAGCCACCAAGTTTTAGTGAATATTTAGTATTTCACACAATGTGCTGTAAGCTGTTGAAACCAGCATTGCCTGTCTCACAAGCAGGAGTTTGAAACAGGCAGTGATGGGGTAAATCCAGCTTGTTAAACCTTCTGGCTCATTCCAAAGTTTATGAATTAAGACTGATGTGAGAGTTGTTGGTGCCTGGCTGCAACACAGTGTTTAACAAATTGCTGCTGTGTGTCTCTAGTGTAGATCTAGTAGGATCTTGAATGTTTAAGATGGATAATAATATAGTCACTTTGATTAAATACAGAATAATTAAAACACCAAAATCATTAGAAGTTAATTTTAATTAAATTCCAGGTTTCAAGTACTCAGCACCATGACCAATAAGTGTAATAAGGCAGTATCACCCTTACAGACTGGAAATTTAACAGTTGTTAGCAACCCCAGATATGCAAGTGAATTTCAAGTTTATATTAGCTTTCATTACACAATAACTGCATTTTTGGGAAGGCAGTAGTGCAGTTGTTTGGAGTCAATAATACTCAGAAATCCCTGCAGAACAATAGATGCTACACAAAGGTAAAAAACATTCTGGAATGACACAAGACAAGGAATGACAAAGAGGCAATACAGGATTGTTTGCTTGTGAGGAATTGTTTTGGCTTTGTGGCTGTCACAGTACATGGTTTTGTACCTCTGAGAATGCAGTGTGTGAATCAGACAAATAAAAATGAGCAGAAGGGAGCAGGACTGTGCCATGAAGTGATACACATCTGAGAGGGGAGGCAGCTCGTAATAGAGCTTGGCGATGATAATCTGGGAGCTGTTCTTCAAAAGGCACGGTGGCAGACAAAGAAACTCTTCTGTTACTTTGAGAGAGTAAAAAAAAATCTAGCTACTTGTTCATCATGCAGAATTAACCTTCACAAACCCTCCTGTTAGGGTAATAAATCATTTTTCAGGCTATATATTGAGTGAAATTACCAACTACTCTGACATACAGTATGGCATCATTCTTAATCCTTGTTCTCCTTTAAGTGTCTTCTGTATTCCTCTGGTGCTGGCAGCTTGGTAATAATCAGTCATTTTACCTAATTTATGTAAAATACCACAGATGGCATTTACCTTTGTCATTCAACTGAAGTTTCAGACTGTGAAGCTGTTTGTTTGCCAAAGTGTCATAATAATCAGCAAACCTGAAGTTAAGTTGGATATTTTGATGATATGAACTCAGCAGAAAATGTTACATGTCTAAATTTAAAGGTAAAGGCACCAAAAAATTGCAGAAAGACAAAGATGTCATTTAGCCCAGGAGCTACCTTTTATTCAGATTTAGTGTCCTGTAGATTCTAAAACATTGTTCCTTCGGATTTTTGAAGCAGGTTGGCTGTGTCATCAGTTATCTCACATTATAGTTTACTCCTCTGATTAGAACCTTGCTGTATTCTGTATGGATTGTGGACATTTCTCAGTGGCACAGATTCCAAATGTGACCCTTGACTGTTCAGTTATTGTATTTATTCCCAAGTTCATGCTAAGAGCATTCATATTTATTCCCAGTATACCATTAGGTAATAGTGTTGGATAGTACTATTTACACATAAATTTGCAGTAATTAAGTTTTTAAACCATCTTTGAGAAGCTTTAAACTGAAATAATACAGTGGTGACTCTCATACCTTTCCAGACATGCAAAAATCTAGAGAGGAGGCTGTGTAAAGGGGTTTTCTGAGATAACACTGATGGAACAGAAGATACATGTGCAGCTTCAAATATTTCCAGCGTTAAAGTTTCCACTGGCCTTGAGCATTTCACTAGAAATTAAATTTGAGTACATGGTATATGGCAATTAATAGCACATTACAACTACCTTTAGAAGCAGTGATTATCCAGTCTTTAATTTCATTACTTTATATTCTGATGGCAAACTGTATTTATTAAAGTTTGCAAATACTGGAATAAACACAAGTAAATATTTTACTCTGCAAAATTTCACTTGTATGTGATAATGTCTAGGAGAAAGGTCATTGGAGGTTCTTTCTGTTTTGAAATAGGCATTAAAATGAATCCAAGTCATCTTCCTATTCATTAAGTAGCTCACTCGTGCTCCATTGCAAATAATAAATCATGTAATGGGAAGATTCGTCATTATTAGTGAAATTTGAATATCAGCAAATGAGTTAATAGATACAAATAAAATTAACTAGTATCAGGAAAAAATGTCTTGAAACTTCTGAAAACTGTATGGTGAAATTCAGTTTTCTGATTTTCTGCTGCCTAAAAATGAAAATTACCAAGATCTACCAGGAGAGCCATTTCCTGGTTTTTCCATTCCCATACTACTTTCAAACTAGGTGTAATCACCAAGACTGGAGAACATCTATTTTCTTCACCCCTGAAAATGGGTTATTTTTGAATGTTCAGATAAATTAATTCTGTAAGATCCTTAAGATGTCAGAAATAGCTGCAGACTTCTTTCTTTCAACTCCTGTTAACAGAGAAAACTCATTATGGTGTTCTTGTATACATATATAATTATATATATATGTGTATATATAAAACATCCAGTCAAGACATTTTAAACAGATTCACATAAGACCCCAGCTGAGATTCTCTCCCCATTTTTTTGGGTTGAATATCTTAGACTTTTGTGGGAAATCCTGGAAGTTAGAACGATGGTGCTGTCAGTAGAAAGACATTGTTCTTTCTCCTCAGCCCCCATCCTCTCCTTTTCAGTCTCCTGTATCTGGAGGTCTCTCACTGAAGAGAAATCATGTTTGTGATTTGGAAGAAGTGCGGATTAAAATATTGTAGGCACTGTTGGATGCCTGAAAGCACCAACGACACGAGGAAATTTATACTTTACTCTGCTAATTGTTGAAAAATATGAGGCCTTGATTGGTATGCAATTAGAAGTGTAACATTCTGTTAAACATATCACACAGCATATGGCACGTTAGTAGCAAATCCTCTAATTTAAAATGAAAAAAGTATGCAGTTCTGCATATTAGCAGTTTTTGCAGGCAATCAAAATTTGCCATTTGTCTAAATGTCAGAGGGGGAAAAGCCATCCTTAGTTATTTTGGTAATCTAAATTTGGTTTATGTTTGATAAAATTTCTGTTCTCTAACAGTAAACAAATATAAAAGAGGAAAACCCAGAATGTAGTTAAATGTGCCATTGCTTTCAACTACTCAGATCTGTGGCTTTTATTAAAAAAAAATAAAATTAAATAATGTTACCACATCTGCTTTAATTCAAACAAATTAAAAGTACTGAAGCAAGACCATATTTGCAGAACCTCAGGAAAAAAAAAAAAATCAAAGACCCACAAATGGAATTCATTGATGGGCAATCAGATGGTGCACTGGTTTGTCAATTAAAAAAAACCAGAATGGCTCCATAGACAGATGTTCCTGTCCTTAAGAACCTCAGTGGGTTGAGGGCTTGATATTCAGTATATATCTCCTGATCACCTTCTGTCTGGTGGATGTTTTGGGATAAGATGTTGTTTTGGGTTGATGCTAAATTGCATCCCCATTCGTCTGTTTAGCTCAGAAATAAGTTTTGTACCTTTAAAACTGGATCTGAGAGTGAAGGANGGGACCGACAGCAACTGAGCCGAGCTACAGCCACGGGAGAGACTTTCTGAATTTGGCACCTCTGCAGAGCAGAGAGAAATTTTGTTGTTCAGTGTTGTTCATTTGTTGTGCTAAAGAGTACTTTGACTGTTAAATAAAAAAACTTTTTTCTACTTCCCTCCAAAACAATTTTTTTTTCCTGTCCCGAACCAGCTGGGAGGAGAGCAGTTCATATTCGTTTTCTAGAAAGACTCCATCCAGAGGTTTTTTCCCAAATTTGCCCTAAACCAAAACAAATACGGATGTTCACATCCATATGGAGGTGCTCCAAGAAACAACCTTTTATTTGAGGCTGAAGTGTTGTTTGTGTGTGCCCAGGCCTGGGCAGTGCTTGGAAGATGCAGGAGCCCGTTTGTGAGGTTCATTGTAATCACTGCTGGTTGTTGGCTGGTGTGGCTCATGAGAGGTGGCTCTGAAGGCCAGGCTAAGATGGGAGCAAGTAAACTGCACCTGGGAACGGAATAGTTTCCTTTTCCCAGTGGATATTCAAAGTTACTGCATGTCTTCAAAGGCAACCAGTCTTAAGGGGGGTTGAATTTCCTCGATTTCACATTCACCACCATTTGTATTAATGAAGTTTAAAAATCTCTGAATGCTTCAAACACATTTTTTTAACAGAGTGTTTGACAAGCTTGTCTTCTTCTAATATTTGTGGATGGTCAATTTAGCTCACATTTGGCAGGTAATGTTTATCTTTTTCCTTGAAGTTTTTGACTTCTGGATCAGTCTTTCACTGTTGCTATGTTGGAATAACTCATCACTTAAAAAAATGTGTCTTATTTCTACTTTAATTACGTTTTGTCTCTGGTCTTCTTCTCATGGCTGGGTATTTGTGAGGCATCACTAATGGTGCATTTTCCAATGTATCTCCAAGTAACCCCCTAATGTTGGCTTTATTAAGTATTTACCCTGACATGAGAAGTGGGATTCCCATTCTGCTGCTCACCTTGTCATCCCAAATGTGACTCCTGCTGCAGTACAGACGAGCCACAGCCCAGCCCTGGGAGAATTTGTGTCCCTGTCTCAAGCCAGGCAGGAGTGGGAATTTTTCTGCTCTAGCAGAGAACTGATCATTTGTTATACTCAAGCTCTGACATCAGTTTTGTTGTGACTTTGTGCTCCATTTTGACATTGCATTATACAGTCAATTTGACATCGAACTGGAGAAAATGAGAACAGTAGGATTCTGATTCCTCAAACTATTAATTTTGTATCAAAATCAGCCCTCCAAAAGGTTGCATGGAAGTGGGGAGGGGGTTCTTTTTCATTCTGTTTTACTCACCAAATGATGCAGTTACTTCATAAACTTAAAATTGAGTAAATTTAAAATCAGCTTGTGCTACAAAGCCTGAGGTTTGGTATCGGCTGTTCCTGTTGTGTGTTGTAGTCACTAATCCTTTTAATGAAGAGCTTTTAGCAGTGAAGAGATTCTATTTATAGTAAAGCCATTAGAGCATAAAGCTCCTCATTGCTATTCTGCAGCACGGAGCTGTAATGTTTGTCAGTGGAGAAAAGCTATTTTTAGATGCAGCATTGAAAACCAAGGCTGAAAGGTCAAGAATCCTCGGGGGGATATGTTCTGCTACATCAGTGCTATCACACAGCTGCTGTTTACTCTCTTATCATGCCTCAGTAATAAGAAGATATTTTTATTGTGACACCGAAGGTATAAAGCATCAAAAGGATTTTGCGCATGAAATGAATTCTTGGGGAGTGATGTATCCAATCACATTAAATGTTCTGCTTCTTAGGAGGATGATTTTATTTTCCCAAAGACTGTCTCCATACCCATTCTTCAAAAGATTCATTCTAGGAAAGTTGGAGTTTTTTAAATTATTTTTTAATTTAAGACCTAATGTGAGCAAAAGACAATCTGCTGAAATAGTGGAGGATTTCAGGCACACACTTTTCTGCCTGACGTCCACACCATTCATTTTCTTAGCAGTGCAGTGCATGAACGGGAGACATAAAATCAACATGGAGTTTGCCAAAGGAAAAAGAGCCTGGACATTTCTGATAGTAATTTGAGGAGCAGAATTGTGGGTGGTGGGTGATTATATCTGGCACAGGACAGCTTTGGTACACTGGGTAGGTACTCAGTGAGCACAAAAAAGATGGTGTGGTCCTATTGAAAGCAGATATGATAGATGATATGAGAAAGGGAGAAGGGAGAAAGGAGGGGGGAGAAAAAAGGATAATTACAGGAATACAAGTCTGCATATATTACTGAGTCTACAGTGTGCAGGCTTCAGAGGGTTTTCTAATATCTTTATAAAAAAATCAGGGGGAAAAGAGATTAATTGCCACATTGAGAAAATTAGGGTTGTATGATCAAAGGGAAGGCAGAGAAAAAATGGCCTGTTGACAGATGGCTTATAAAAATGAAAAGATTTTTCTGGGGATGTGAATTTGGAGTTTTGTGCTGCTTGGGGAGACAGAGGCACTGTCATCATATTTTAATAATAATAAGCTATGTAACCCTTTTTATTCACCAAAAATGTAGCATAGGAAAAGTATGAGTACAATAATACACTGATAGGTACACTTTCTTCTCAGGTATAATGAAATTAATTGTACTTCTCTGAGAATTTATTCAAGGTCTTGCTGCTGAAGGTTCCTGTCTTCTGACACATGGAGTCTATTATCCCATACCTTTTAAAATAGTTTCTTTCATATCAGGAAATTATTTTAATTCTACTCTTTCTGCATACCCAAACCAGTTTTTAACACCATCTTTCCTGAGCTTTCTGTACTTGCAGTATTTGGCTAAATCCATGTGGTTGTAACTGATAAATTGTGCCCTCTGCAAAAATCGTGCCAGGCAGCAGCAGAGTGAGCACACATTAACAGGCAGCTCCTGTCTTTAGTACATAAATAATCCAAAAATTGAAGGATTGTCAAAAAAAGAATTGGGGAAAATGAAGGGATCTCAATTCTACAATTATTTTCTTTCATAATTGAATGAGATTTAGGTAAATGGGCATTGGCTGAAGGGAAAGGAAGAGGAAGGAGGGTATAGCTTTGTGAAAAGACAAGGCAGTAATGGCTTGTTCCTATCAAAACTGCCAGATGTTGCTTAGTCACATTATCTCTCATCTCTCACTCTTAGTGAAAGAAACTCAGGTGTTTCTGGCTGTGTCACTTTGTGGCACCGTGATTCAATTCAACTCACTAAAACAGCAGGAAAAAACAAACCAAAACCAAACCAGAAAAAAATAGTAGCTTCTGTTTTTGGGTAGGATTGGACTGGGAGGTTGAGTCAGTGTGTCCTGCACCCCCTGGGATGGGCACAGAGGAGGGCAGGAGGCAGCTCTTAAATCAGCTTTACCATCCTGAGAAACAGGAGCCAGTCAGAGGAACAGGGAGTGGGTGCAGAGAGTCTCATTTGGACTGCAAAAAGAATCAGCAAAAAATGTGATAAAAAAATGACAAACTCATAATCCATGATCTTAACTGCAGATTAGTAAGTTATTTGTTTATGGCTTTCTTATCTATTACAGCTTCATATGTTTGTAGCTTTCACAGCCCAGGTGTTGTGGGGAAAGAAAGTAAGTTCTAGGTCACAGACAAGTGACCTAGAATAAAATAAAATAGTGTTTATTTTCTGTGAAAATTCATATGATTTTGCTGCTCTAGCTGCTAGAATATTGCTGTATGTGATTTTTCCTCCACCTCTCTAGTTAATCTTGATGCTTTTCATACTCATTAGTCCTGAGCAATCCCATATTTGCATTCTCTTAGACTATTTCACTCCTGTGAGGGCTTAGACTGGCTGTAGTAACTTCAGTAGTTGTGTCTTTGTTGAAATTTTAAAATCACTATGACATTATGACATCCTTTTCTTTTTCTCCTACAGTCGCTGTTTTCCCAGCTCTCTGTTCACATACCACCCAATTTGCTTTATTAGATAAACATTTCTGAGACAAAGGGATTTTTTAATTTTGTTTTGTTTTACTTTGTTTTTTTAACCATTGGTGGTTTTGGTAGTAAAAACAAAGAAAGGTCTTTTGGAGTCCAGTGGGTGAATGCTCCGGCTTGGTTGTGCCTTGGCCTGAAACTGAAGTCTGGCAAATTTGGTGTCTATTGACATTCAAATTTGCTGCAAACTTGTAAAATTCAATGCAAGTCAGTTGCTAAAACACTTTGTAATCATTAAATCCTCCCTTGAATTTCTTGCTTGTGAAAAGATAGGTTAAAAATACTCCCAGAGTATGGACATTTCAGCATTGACATGGAGTCAATGGGCATGCAGCAGCTGACAATTGTCTTTTACTGGTTTCATGCTTTAAATACACAGTTTTTGTGAGAGAGTGGAAATATCAAGGCTGTGTTGTAGTGAAGACAAGAATACTTGCCTATAATTACTGTCCTCAGAATGATATTTTTTTCTAAGGGAGTTTTTAATCTGTTCTCCTTTCTGCTTTATCTGAGACTTGTATACTCTTGTCTTCATTTGTTTGTTAACCAAGGGGAATTTTTATCTTCTTACTGTCATGTTTTAGATTTATGTGATTGCCTCTAATTTGGAACTTGGCAAACCTTATGAAAAATGGAAATGGTATAGTTCTGGCCTGGTTCTGACCTAATACACCTACGTTGCATCTTGCAGCAATGCTCTTGGCATGTTTGATGGCCCTGCAAGTCCCTTTATTTGCAGTCTGTCATCACAAAATGGATTTGGCTCCTGGTTACTCCATAAAAGGATTAATGATTCCTGACACAGCTGAAGTTCCAGTTTAGGCTTCTCAGTGTAAATCTCATCATCGCAGAATCTGAAATATCAAGGTTTGTTATCAGAGACAGGTTGGGCTGTTTTGGGAGATCTGGGGAGACCAGAGCAAGGCTGTGTGTGTACATCCGAGGGTGTCACCTTTTCAGCTGCACTTTTGTGGCTGTTACAGAGCAATATCTGGAGAGTTCTGTTTGCCTGCTTCAGTTAATCTGTGACTTCTGTTTATTGCATACACCCAGCCTATGCTGTAGATCCAGTTCAAATTAAAACAAAGTGCAAAGTCTTGGCACTTCACTCCTGTCTGAGCCAGCAGTTGTTTGATGGTGGTAATGTTGGGAACACTTTTGCAAATCAGGCTGGAGGCAGTGGTTAACATTTTAATTGTCTTGTCCTTTAAATTTTCTCATTTTGGGAGTCTTGTCAATGCTAATGCTGTCTCTCTCATGCAAAGCCAGGATGACTTGTGATTCCAGTCCTATTTGTTAAGTGAATGTATTTCATTTGCAGCTAATGGCTTGCTACTGGTGGATGTTAAGTGTAAGTGCTGATGTGTTTTATTGTCTGTTTAAAGCTCTCATGAATCTTTGGAAGAGTCTTAAGATGCATTTTAGCTGTGGTTTCCTGTTTGTGGTTGGGTGTCATTCAAGATTTGTGAGGAATTAAGAGCTGTAAGGTTGCCTTGTCTGACTGCATCTCTCTCTGTGGCATTTCAGCATTTGGGATCCAATTCAATTCATGTTGACAAAATCTAAATTGGGATACTGAAAGGGTAAAGCATTCTGGAAATGAACTTTGTTGTTCTTGTTGTCAATTAAATGAGCAAGTCTCAGTGTAAAATCTTCCTCTTTGTTCAAGATTCTCACTTGTGTGCTGTTGACATGCTGGAAATGCAGATAAGATGTGATAAAAGGTATTGCCCACATTTGTAATTTATTTGCTGCATAATTACACCTACAGGCGTGTTCCATACAGAGGCCTAAGTAGCTACATAGAAACATGTACTGGTTTTGTTAATTCACAGAATTCTACTGTGTTGTGTTCAAGACAAATATAGATAAATAAGCCAAGACTTCATTAGGGAAAACTATGTTTCTGCCAAGTTGTGTTTCAGTAGGCCAAAGAAATTCCTTCCAAAACATTCCTTGACACTTCTGAAGGGAGTACATGTGGCTTCTAACATAATCAGTCTGTTCCTAGGGAGTAAAAGTTGAAGATTAAAGGATAATTTTACCTTTTCACCCAATAACGAGTTTTTGAAAACAGGGAAGGAGAATGTTGATATGATGTGGGGGAGTAAAGCCTGTGTTGATGTCTAATTTTGACATTATGCTTTGCATCTAAGAACAAAGTGAAATATGAGCTAGAAACATGAAACATGACTCTGAGCAAATAACATCTTCGGTAGGTCAAGTGTCTGACTAGTTCTCCCCCCACAAAAAAAAGTTGCAAAATTCTCCTGTGGATCTGCTGGAACTCCTCTTTCCTACTGTGCCTATCTGAAGAAATGTCATTATCAATCTCTGCAGCTGCACTGCTGACCAAGGCTCCAGTGGAATTTTGATAAAATAAATGAGCAAGTCAGTTTAACTGCAGAAGCAAATTCTATCTTCTCCACGTTATCTGGTTGCTTTCCTGAACTCCTTCTCCCATGTCACCTTTCCAACTCAGCTCTACAGCATCTCCATCATTTTTTTTTTGGCTTATATGGTTCTCCTGAGCTGACAGAACTCAAGTCTGGCTGTTCCCATTCTTTCAGGATTCGTGGGATGATGTGGAAGATCTCATCCCTTCTGGCTCCACATTAGAAGTCCTGGAATAGTCAAATGAGTGTCTTTGAGGGCAGGATGAACTTCTGGCTTTCTTCTTCTGGACAACATTATGTTTATAAGGCTCTCTTGGGAAGACTTTTTTTTTTTAAATAATATTTTAAAAATAAAAATACTGAAGAACTTAATATTGGACAATGGCATAATTCTAGGTAAAAGGTTTGTTGCAACTTCTAAATTGTCCAGCTGCACTACTATGGGAAGATAGTTTTTTCCCCCCTGTTTCTTACCTCTTGTGGATTTATGATGCTGTTTTTCTGAGAACAGTGAATTATTTTTTTTTATCATCAGTGAACGAATCATATCCCTGTGAGAAGCATAATGTGCATATTACATATAGACAGACTGAGAAAAGATCATTACTTTGCCTCAGGCTACGAAATAAGACAGTAATATAGTGGGAAGCTCAGTCTCACAGCCTCCTGCTTTAACCAGTGAATGACTCATTATACTGGCTGGAAAAGCATTAGGAGTGAATGGTGGTGAATAAAGCTTAGGAAAGGATTGGTCAGAACAGAGTGTCCTGTTCAGGGTTTTTAATAACCTGGGACTTTCACACCCATTTTGAGATTGAACTAAAACTACGTGACTGTATTTTGCTTCTGGCAACATCCCTGATTAATAAGCAAAGCAAATGTTTTTTGCAATGACTTGCTGTCAGTATCTTTAGTTCAATATATAAGACCAGTCCTTCCAGTGGTGGTTTGGCTTTTTGGCAGATCCTATTTTGTTGCTCCATTTGCCTGTCACTGGCTTGGCAATGAGGAGGCATTAGGCTTCTGTCCTGATTGAGAGAACTTCTAAATATCCCTGTCAGCATCACAGCAATATTTATATCCAGAGACCTTCCTGATAATGGAATTGCAAGAAGCCACCTCTAGGAAGAGGTTTTATTTTTAATTGCAGATGGACAATCCACAAATCTGTGCTCAGTTTATTCCAAGCCCATTGTGGAGGCTCAGGGGAACTTCAGACAGGATGTCAAATTCCCAGTGTCTTCCTGACCCTGCAACCTGCTGCCTTCCTTCTCCTTCCTCAAATGTAGTTAGAGGAGGATTTTTTTTACTGACCTAAGATGAGGGCTGCTACAGTCTTTGTGCATCCCCCACTTCCCAGTTGTGTTCTGGGTTTTGGCTCTGGTGTTTGTGTCGTGCCAGGTAAGTCAAATTAAAGAGTTGATCTCTCTGGAAACAGTTTTCACCCATTATTGCCAAGTCTTCCTCCCGATTATTTCCTCAATTACTTTGTGTATTTTTGCTACCTAATTTGTTGCAGATTCTCTGTACTGATTTACCAGACCAGTCTGACAGAAGACAAACCCAGTGAGAAATGCTGATTTCTATGGCATCAATGATTGGAAAGGCTGGTGGGATGATTGCCTTGATTGCTTTGAGAACTGCAGACTCAGATCCTCTGTTCCCAAAAAGAGACTGGAAATAGATTGCTAAGGACATGGAATTTCTTTCAATCCTACCCCAACCCTTCTTTATGTGATCCTCATTAAAATAGTGTTTTATGATTGATGCCTGTGCCCCTGGACTTCACTGTGCCAACCTCAACACCTTCCAGTGCCAGAGTAATTTTTAACCCAGGGTTCTTTCTGTGCACAGGAAACCCCACTGCAGGATACCCTTTGGTCTGTGTACCTTTTCAGCTGGGTATTTTGAAATACAAAGCTCTTAAAAACTGACTGCTCAGTTCGAATTTGCAAGTTATCTGAGAGTTTCATTTTCCTCCAGAGTTGTATGACTAAGCATGAGAAGGGAAAACAGATTAATCATCACTGAAAACAAACAAATAATGACTTAATAATCACAAATCTAACTGAGAAAGCAGTATTAATTATTCATAGAGGGTGATTTATCTTAAAACATACTGTTAGACTGACAGCTGAAATAAAGACAGATGTTTCTGCTTTGTCCCAGAGGGTTGGAAATACGGAATTGGAGTTAAATTTGATACCCACATAATGATGTGGGAGGTTATGGAAGACTGTATAGTTGTTATTTGTGTATGAAGTTTGCTTTGAATCACAGATGGAAACACTTTATTTAGTTCCTATACTGTTTCTAGTTTCCTGGAGTTGTAGAATTATAGAATCATTGAATCATAGAATCATAGAATGATTTGGGTGATTTGGGGTGGATGGGACTTTGAAACTCATTTCATTCCACCCCCCTGCCATGGGCAGGGACCTTTTCCACCACCCCAGGTTGCTCCAAGCCCTGTCCAGCCTGGCCTTGGACACTTCCAGGGATCCAGGGGCACCCACAGCTGCTCTGGGCAGCCCATGCCAGGGCCTCCCCACTCTCACAGTAAAGAATTTCCTCCTAAAATCTAATCTAAACCTTCTTCTCCATGTTGTGTAGAGACTGCACCATAACATCTTTCATTTAACACTCTGGCTGCATATTTTGGAACAGGAATAAAGGCAAATGTAAAATGCCATGTGTTACATTGATTGTTTATAATTACAAAATCACTCCTAGCAGTCACATTCCTCTTTTGAAGTGCTTTGCAAACACACCTAAACATAAACCCAGAGTTTCAGAATAAAGCATTTAGATTAAAGATGGAGGCCATAAAGTAAAAAGGAGTGAAAAGGAAGGAGTAAATTTCTGACAAATCTTGAAGTTTCAACTCTCAGAATATCTGGTTTTGTCTTCCGCCTTTATTGTGAATCTATAGTGATACTTTGGAGAGGTTGGTTTGGATTAAATTTGTTGAAGGGGTGTTGTGAGAGAGCTACTAAAGTTTTAAAGAAGTTGAAAAGCACTTACACCACGTAGGTGGACTGAAGCTCTGACATCATCCATTCCAGACCCCACTCAAAGCAGAGCCTGTCCTGTTATTAAAGAGAAATTCCAAGTCAGGTATTGGAAAGGAGCAGTAAAATCATTGTTTTGTAATTTCCCAAGGCCAACACATGTGCTAGAGCCAGGTTTGATTCTGTGTTTCCACCCCAACTCTCCCAGTTAATTTCCTCACAAATCTCTAAGGGGACTCTTAGGTGCACTGAAGCTTTTCTCAATAGTTACATTATTTGTATTTAGGATTTAAGGTGAGAGGAAGAACGTAGGGTTATGGTGAGGAAAGGGAAAACAAGTGAGAGTTAAAAAGCTTTTTTAGAATGGGAACTCAGAATCTGTTGCCTTAGTTTAAGGTGTTAAAAAGGTGTAAGGTTTACACAGGAAAACTTGTTCATAGATAACTGTTTCCTACTTCTGCTAAAGTATATGGCATCATCTTGGAAGTGTGACAATATGATCTTTATTTAAAAAAAAAAACCACAAAATAAGCCTTAATTCAAGGCAACATGAATTTATATTCAGTGCTTATCCTACTGATCAGCACATATACTGAAATAATCCAGATTTATTTGAACCCATTGGGCAAATTTGTAGTGTTTGCTGTAATATGTTTGTATTTTTCATTGTCCCTGGAATTTGGGGTGACTACTGCTACAGAGTGTATTAATACATATAAATAAGTCATGCAGTACATGTGTTTTATGTGTTTTAACTCCCATTTTCCCTGGGCACCCTGAGAGTGCTTCCTATCAAAATCTCCATCTCAGAGATCTTGATAATTTTTCTCTAATATTTTCTTTAGAGATTTGTTTCTTTCGTGGAACTTAACTTCATTATGCTGTTATTAGTTAGGTTTTCCTTCCATGAAATAACACCAGAGCTTTTAAGAACTCAATTTTGTGAGAATTGTTGACCTTTCAAGGTATTGAAACCCTACACATTTTCTTTGGGAAGATGGCTGCATTTCATCTGTCTGGACAGACTGAGAGAACTTCTTGAAAAGAACTTCCCCAGATACTTTTCTGTGCCGATGCCTAAAATAAAATTAGTAATAATTGCCAATGCCTCTTCACACAATAGAACCTGTGGTAGAACATCCCATCAGCTGATGGCTGCATTTATCATTCCAAGAGAGAAAAGGCACAAGGAATTTTAACAGCCTCAGGCCTTTTCAAAACAAGTGATTTTTAAAATGTTGTCTGTTGAAGGCAGTCATTCTGTTTCAGCATTAGCAATATTTGGATCCCTGACTTAAATACACTGCTGACTATTATTCTTACCTTTCAGCTAGACTCAACTGTCTGATGTTATAGGAAAGGGCTTTTGGCTCCTAATTATGCACATTCTTTTGTATAATATATGAAAAAATGATTTTGGAATTACACCCTTCTTGTCCAGGAACATATATACAACTATTGTATGTATACAGTTTTTGATATTATACTTATTGGTATATACAACTTTTGTATATATCAAGTTAAAGCAAAACATGAGACTAATGGATATTCAATCTCCTTGGAAATGAGATTTTACCACATAATGAATTCTGGGTGAACAACCTGTGGTTGTCACACTATGGCACATATTCCTGCCACCTAAATCAAATTGACCAAGATAATTTGGGACTTTTCAGGATTTAGTGATCTTCGTTCCTTTACCCTGATCATCCTGGTGTTCATTCAAGGATGTCCATTTTTTTTTGTCTCTGCTTTCACATTTTTCCATAAAATGTCTTTGCTGCTGTTTCTATTTCTAGACACAGTTTTATGTGTTTGCATTTATAGTGTTCCTATTGCATGTTTACATGTACAAAAATGCACTGAGGCTGTGTGGGGGTCATTTTAGTTTACATAGTTAGAGTGTATTTGTGCAAAAGAAGTTCAGATTTGGAGAGGACGAAAAGATAGTGAAATCCAGGATACAAAAACTTGGTAATTTAGTTTTTTGAAGAAACAAGTGATATTTTCACCCTGCAACCACTAGCTGAATATTCCATAAATAGACTTTATTCATATCCCTCTAGGAGAAACGTGGCTGCAATTTATGGAAAGCTCATTGGGCTTCATGGAAAAGCTGAATGCTGCAGCTTTCACTAAAGCTCACTGGTTCATAAATGTTGCAGTGCTACGAGCAGTATAGAAGTGCTGTTTGGGGTTTTTTGGTTGTTTTTTGGGGTTTTTTATTGTTTTTTGTTTGTGGTTTTCTTGTTTTTGTTGGGTTTTTTTCCTTTCTGGCAGGCAATATGATTTTATTGCTTGAAGATAATTCCTGCAGAGTTCAAACAGGAAAAATGTGAATTCTCAATGAATTTTTGAAAGAATTTGGTGCTGGCTAATCAAAAGATTTTCAAAACAATCTGAGAAGCTGAGTGACAAGATGTGGTTTCAGTGGACTGTGCACTTCTGCGGCTTCCTCTCATACCTCTGTGCAGTGTCACATTCCAGTCAAATCATCCATTCTTGATTTTCCTATCAAGAACTGAAGTTCAGGGAGAAACTTTTGCTGGGGCCCAGCTCTGGGTAGCTGCAAACCTCACAGCTTTCATGTGCTAACAGTGGAAAAAAAATGGACCAACAGAAAAGAGCTTTGCTGTGGAGTGACTTTTATTTTCAAAAGATGAAATCTGTTAGTCACAACAAATTATATTCTCCCCTTATCCCAGAAAGTGCTTCCATCCTGAGCAGAAGTCCTGTGACAGTGGGACTGGTGCTTGTGGTGTCCCTGCAGTGTCCTTGGCAAAGTGCTTGATGGATTAGCAAGAGAGTGGCTCTATTACACAGATTGTGGGCAGCTCATCTTTCATAGGAACACTGAGTGTGGTGCATTGCTATTTACCATCCCAGACACTCCAAATTAAAGTTTGAATATGGTTATATTAAAGCCATATATTTAAAAGAAAAAAAAAAAAAGAAAATATCAGAAAGAAAATAAAAGAGGATTCACTGTAGTTTTAACTTGCTGGTTTTGTGGAGCATCTCCAGGCACAGGACCTTGTGTGGACACTGAGGATTCTGAGTCATGTTTGAGGAGGGAAAGCTTTTTCAGTTCCTCTCTTATGTGTTCCAGTTTAAATAACCCAACATAAAGTAAATGTGAGAGTACAAATGGAATACAGAATCATATCCTGATACTGCTTTAGGTGGGCTATAACCTGCAAGTTTCCCTCATTCCTACAACCCAGCTTCCCCCTCTGTTCCTTCCCAGGCTGAAAATTGGATATATGCTTACTTCTTGCTGTTACATTTTGGCTTTTCACTAAATGGAACAATCTAGAGTATCAGAAAGAGGTAAAAAAGCCCTAAAGAAATATTGAAACTAATTAATATTTCAAACGAAGGAATTTTTTTTTGTCCTTTTTTTTGTTTTTTTTTTTTTTAAAGAAAGTAATTAGGTATTGGTTACTCTGCAATATGCAAAACCTTAAGGGATGAAAATATGCTCTAACTAGCTGCTTTGCAAATGTATAAAATTCATAATGTGTTTGATTAAAACTTCTGTATTACCTAATTAAGCTTCACAATGAATTCTACAAATATTTCATAAAGCATAATTCATAAATCCTGTAAGGTACACACAATCTTTGTCAAAATCTGATGTACGGCTGTTGAAAATTAATAAAAATGTTCAAAACTGAATAGGGAGTTAGAAACACTGTAAAGAAAGAGCTCTATGTATTTCTGGGACCTTGGGCAGCATTGGGACTTCATATTTTTTGTTAGAATTGTCTTGTATTTATTTCTGTATTCTTAAGCATACCAGAAATAAGTGACAAAGGACAAATGGCAAAGCAATGCTGAAGAGGGCAGAAAAGTGGACCTTGAGTTTAAACTGGCAACAGGCTGCTGAAGGGATTTCTACTTGATTTTAGTGTTTTTAAAATAGAATAAATAGGATAATTTATTGTCTTTTCCTGAAACCGTTTTCTTCCCAAACTCTGAATCTGTGGGTGAACAAACTGACGTGGTCCTTTCAGAGCAAACAGTAACAAATAAAGTCAGCAAATTAGCTTAGAAATTCTTGTGCTGTGCACAGAAATTGCATAACATTTAGAGGTAAATAAAGTGAGTGTATCTAAATAATGCCTGCGCTGCAAAGGCTGGTAGCACAGTGCTTTTCAATAATCTGTTCCTTGAATGATCATCCCCAGGTCACCTGAAGTACCCTTCTCTCTCTGCTGAATTTTATTATACACCCTTGTGATTTTCCAGCTCAGAAAGAGAAAAGAGCCATAATGGCTTTATTGCTCTGGTTTTTAACTGAAATTTCCTCAAAGCCCTTTAGCAAAGTGAAGCTGAACCAAAATTGGTGACATTCATCAGCCCCAGTAAACAAGCAGGGATCACTCTTCAGCACAGAAAGAATTTTAATGTTTCATTGCAATCCAGAACTGAGGGCCTGTCCTTGCCTCATCTCCCTCTCAAGAATTTTCTTGGCCATTCATAAAACTGACATTTGTACTCACCGGTGTTCCTTGAAATAGTTTTGTAGCTCTTTAATTCCATTGTTCCAAATGACTCTGAGGTGAAAATTTTTGCTGTTCTCTTCAGTGACAAAGGCTGTTAGAAAAACCAGCTCATCTCAGGATAGACTTAATCTCAAAAATCAGCTCCACAAGGTTTAACAAGAAAAAATACTGAGCAGAAAAACAGGAAAGTTGCACAGACAATAATGTATGATGTTAAAATTGGAGGGAAAGAAAAATCCCAGTTGAATGTTCCTAGTTGTTATGAAATCTGAAATCATATGTAATGCAGGAAAAAATCACAAGTAGTAATTCTGCTTTAAGGAGAGTGTAAATAATTAGAATGGAAGAGGTTGATTTATACAGGTTTAAAATCCCTGATGAAGTGGAAAATAAAATAAAAATCAGTCTGCTTTCATTTTGGATTAAATTAAAAAGTTTAAGAGTGAAAGATATGAACTTGAGACAAATAAAAATTCTATTCTAGATGTTTCTGAAAATCTTTGTAGTTAATTCAGGTCATTCTGTGACTTCATTCAATATTTTTATTATAATAAATCCACCATATTTGATAAAATCAGGTGTGATGGAAATGTCTCAATGAGCTTTGGATTCCCACATGCTGTCATACTTGTGGCCTGAAAGCTGCTCCGAGGGGGCAAAAAAATAAGGGACAGAAATTTTAAAAAGTCATTAATTTTCTCTGGTCAAAGGCAATCACAGCTCTCCTTGTGCCCTGCCCAGTGCAGCATTTGGAGCAGCTGCTTCTGGTTTTCATTTTGGTTACACCCTGGCAGTGTCCAGGGCCAGGCTGGATGGGGATTGGAGCTGCCTGGGACAGTGGAAGGTGCCCCTCCCATGGAGGGGGTGGAATGAGATAATCTTCAACATCTCTTCCAAATTAAGCTTGGAAGCCCCAAATTTTACCTTCTTAATATAAATTAATGCACAGTTCTCCTTCTGAGCCAAAGTGTGACCAGCAGCAGATCCAGGAGAATTTGAGTTATGATGCAGATTTCTGCTCTGGAGGAGCACAACAGTTGCTTGTTTCAACAGAAATGTAAAATTCTGAAAATGTTGGCCCAGTCCTTTGATCTTTAGGCTGGGGAACATCCAAGACCTTTCAGGCTTTAAAGGAGGATTTTTAACTGTATTTACCAGCCTTAACAAAATCCTGCCATAAGAACAATTACCAGCTTCAAATTATAAATTTTATTTTATGATTTTCAGAGTGAGGCTTTAGCTGCAAACTTTGCTTTCAGTTTCCCTGTGATGCAGAGAAGCCTCAAAAGAAGTTTGTGCTGAGGAAGAGGGAGATTTCTTGGCTGGGGCCTTTTGGGTTGATTTTAACTGGGTGTGATGCCTGAAGAATCCCCTGCACAGCTCAGCTCTGCTCAGGAACTGAGTGGGGATGATGCTGGTGCAAAACCAGCAGTGATCACATTTTAGTTCAGGACTGTCAGGTTATTCTTGGTGTTAGATGCTGTGGCATTTGCCTGCTGATGAGATTATGGAAAATTAATTTTCATGTATTGACAGTTTCCCTTCTGGGCCACTTTCAGTTGTGGATTGCAGTTCTGTGAGTTAAGAAATGTTTGGAAGAGAAGATTGTGGACATTTATTAGCTGTATCTCTGTATTTTGGAACAATATTGAGGATTGTATCTATTGGACTGATTAATTTTCTTTGCTCTTAATTGCAAAAATGCATTTGAATTTAACCAACTTCTTATTCCAATTTGGCAATGCATCTGTACATGATGGCTAGCTCAAGTGCTTTTGAAAATACAAATCAAATTGATTAACAAGCATTTAATCCCAGGGAGACTTTTTTTTTTACTGAAGACTTTTTTTTTTCCCTCCAGTAACCACTGTAAATATTTTAAAAACTGTTGTATTTTAATGAAATATTATACATATGTTCATATAGAACTGAAAAAAAAATTATAATGATTTAAAAAAAAACCCCAAATATTATGCATTTATAGTTGTGACTTATTTTGATTATTTTCTAAACAATTCTATTTTCCACTACTTTTGCTTATACATGCCAGTTTATTTGAGCCTTATTTTAGGAGAGGAGATTGGCTGCATTTTCCCCTACTCACTATGTACTTTATGTTTAACTTTCCACTAATTCTGGCTGAGTGAGTGGGCACCAGTATTTGTTGAAGTTCCTTCAACAAATTGTTTTACTGTGGTTACAGGAAAGTAAGAAATATAAAAGTATTCACAAAAGTAATTTTCGGTTTGAACATTTCTTACAAAATAATCATTAAAAACAAAGTGTAAAGTGATACACTCACTGAGCCAAGTTCCCCTGTGGTTTTTTTATAGTTGCATCCCTCTAATTTTCTGTAGTTCCTATTCTGCCTAAGAAAGCAAGTGAAATAAAACTATTTTCTCTATAAAAAATACCAAAGGATAGACTCAATTTAGATTTATTTTACTGGACTTCAGCTGTTAAATCTGGCTGTCAAGCACACCTGGCAGATATTAGTATTAAAATCATATGTGTTTAATTAAAAAATGCTTCATATTGAGAGAGGTCCTAAAGATGTAGCATTTTTCATTTATAAACTCATTTAATAATTTAATAAACAGCATCAATCTATTATCAGAGAGCCTTTAGGCTGCACATTGTCTCCATCAACCTCCTTGATAAACTAAAAATATCCAGACCTTGATTCCTTCTGGGGTTCTGCTGATATTTCTAAGGGAAAATTCTGACACTGTGTCAAAAACTTCCCAAATTCTGCTCCAAGAAATCAGGAGCAGAGCAATGGAGCCCTTATCTGCCAGCTCCTCATTCTACCCCTTATCCTGCAAGAACAGCCCTTCCCTCATTTCATTGGAAAAATTGCTTTTTGCCTTTATATTTCTTGCAGGAAAATCGACCTTTAGGAAATCTCCCACTGCTTCCCTGATTTATAAATCCCTGTTTGACAGTGTAGTTCCTTTTACCCTGTGCATAAATGGGACACAGATCTGTAGAGACACATCCTAAATGGGACCTATAATAACATCAAAATTAAAACCAGAAGCAGTCTCACACTTGAGTGAACTCTTCTCTCTTAGGGATGCTCATTCAGGCATCTTCTCCTGCACACTGAGCTGCTCTGACTTGAGTTGTCTTGGGCTTTTTTGTGGGCTCTAGACAGGCTGTAACTGCAGCAAAGCTATCACAAAAGCTATTCTTTAGGCTGTGTATTTTACTTTTTCTATCTGCACCAAATTCTTTCATGACCTACCAGGAGAGCTTATCTTCTCTGCACTACTGCTTTCTGTGGCCAGACTAAAAATAATTTCCATGCCTACTGTTTTTTTTTTCCCCCCATTCTTCTTCTTTTAGGAACTGAGTTGGCAGAATAGAAGTTGGAAGTGGAAATATGCGTGGTATATTACTGAAATATTTTACAAACCACACGAGTGGCCATGTAGGGGGTATAAAGGTGAAAAGGGCACAGAGGTGCTGCTGTACCATGCTATACGTTGCTGTGGAGTGAAAAGCAGGTGATTATATCCAAACTTCAGCTTTTAGCTTATCCTTGCCTCTTTTGGCATTGTTTTCTTTTTCCATCAAACTTACCAAGTTTAATAAATTTATCAAATGAAGTTCATTGTCATGACTTAGTTCAGGGTGTAAATTTAGGCACCCGCCTAACTTCAGGAATCTGGAGTCAACAAAATCATATTTGTTATATAAAATGCTCAATTTAACTTTCCATTTCTCACGGATTTTTAAAGTTAAGCAAAGGACAGCTGTTTCACAGTCAGAACATGCTGGTGTTAAACCAACAGGCTCCCTGCTCTCATTTAAAATTGTTTGCAAATGTCTTAATTTTATTCAGAATCTTTATGCGTGGTCACCTGCATCTGCAGCCAAGTCCAATGTACAGACTCTGGTGTGAGAGTTATCCTGCAATGCCATGTAATCATGGAATTGTTTGGTTTGGAAAGGCCCTTAAATTAAATTTAAATTCTATTTAAAGAAAATTTCTGGTTCATATTGTATGAAAATTGGTGGTTATTCCACCAGAAATTCTGAAGGTTGTGTCCTGTCTCCCTTCAGCCTTTGCAATTGTATTTGTCCTTGCTTTCCCTGCTAGCTCCTGCAGCAATGTGGGCTTTTATTACTCCAGCACATTCTCACAATTTCACAATTTTCTACAGTAATATTTCATCCAAGACAAGGAATTTAACAGGAAGCTTTCAGGAAAAAAAAAAAACCAAACAAGCAAAAACCCAAAACAATGATTCTCCTCTCCATTATGGTCAGTGATCCATCCATTCCCTTGTACAAAGCAACCCTCACTTTAGAGAATTCCAGCAAGATCTATCCTTGTTTAAGTATCATGGAAGTTCACAAAGCCATCCATCAATTGTTTCTCAGGTTCTTTTTAATTTCTTTCAACAATATCTCAGGTAGTTACTTTGTTTTGGTTGGAATGTTAGGTGGATAATACTGAATTTTTGAGGTCGTCGTTGATTGTTGCTGATGTGCAGTGCAACATGTGAAAAACACCAGAGATGATTTTGTTTTGATGTCAAATAACCACCCTAACCTGTACTCAGGATTTTTTTTTTTTTTTAATGTTGGAAACCTTTATAGAACTATAAGAACTATAATATAACTTTATATTTCAAGCCTTGTGTGTGTAGTCTGTTTCTTCTTGACACAGTGTGGAACAATGGAATGGTTATCATGGCAGAGTTTCCCTTCAGAAACCCCCATGTACAGCTGGGGCTTTGAAATTTGGTCCTGCCAGGGATATCCTTGATGGGTTCACATTGAACCAATGGTTTCCCACAAGAGCATTCTGAGATTGATCCCCTGAGTGGGGATTATCCCTGTGTTTTACCTCTCTATCCCCTGCTCAGAAGGCTTGGCACAAAGTCTGGCCTTTCAACAGGCAGTGTAGAAAATGGGGTTTGTCAAACACTAAAAAAAGTGTTTTTCTTCTTTTCAGGTCTAAAGTTTCACCACTTTCAGAAGGCACAGTGTCACTCCCAGATTGATTCTAGTGTTAGGGACACGATAATACAACACATGTACAAAGTTCTCTGTTAATGTCTGCAAAGCAGTTGAAAGCTTTTCAAAATGTCTGAAATTGCCTAAATAGCAACAAAATCAGCTTCAGATTACTGTACTGTACTGGCTGGCTTCCCTATTCCTGAATAATTACCAGAGCTTTGCCCTCAGTGAGGAATTCCATCACACCCTAGCACTTCTTTCAGTGCAGCAGGATGGATTTTCCCCCTCTGCTGCATGGTCCTCAGGCCTGCAAGGGGCAGCTGCAGAGAGCTGGGATGGTTCTTCCTGAACACATCAAACTGTGTGGCTGCAGCACTGCCGATCAGGAGGGAAATAAAAAAGAGTAGACAATAATATCTATTTTAACATATATTGTATCGTGTTCTTTTTTTCTTTTTTTAACATTCATTTTTATGAAGCTATAGTCATAAGGTTTTCACGTTGGAACGAGAGTCTGAGAAATCCTTCATAATTACACTGGAAGATGCATAGTTCTTTGACGTGTGTGTGATATTTTGTTTTAGGTGCTTGAAGTGATATTACCTGGAGTAAGCATCAGTAGAGATAAAAACAATGGACTATAAAATCAGGGGATGGAGAAGGAATGTGGGAGCTGCTGCAGGCTCTTGCTGTTTCATTTGTGCTGGTTTTAGGAGGCATTTTAAGTGCTTCTCCTGATTCCCAAAGCAAATAGCAAAATCTTCTTGCTCATAAAATATAAATAAATTATAAATCTTTTTCTACTCATCCTAGTGGATGTTCCATTATATTAGATGTTCATCTATTTTTCATTATTTTTACCTTAAATTTGTCAGTGTTTTCACTCCTAGGAAATGTGTGCTCTTGCAAGGGGAATAAAGGAAAAAGTTTTCAAATGTTGATGGCAACAGAAATGGATGAGATATACATTAATAATAGAAATGGGTTTTATTCATTGGTTTCAGACCACTGGTGTATTTTTCTGAGGATTCTGGTAGCAGAGGGAGTGGATAATTTTGACATTAAGCAGTGTTGCTCTGGGCTCTGATTAAGCAGAGAGATTTGGAGACACAAGCAGGTGGTTCTTGCATGCATTGATTCAGTCTTTCCTCAGCTCCTTCTCTTTGGGGCTCTGGCGTGAGCTGAGGGGGAACAGGGTGCCTGTGGGTGCCCCTGGTTTTGGAGTAAATGACAAATGCAGCCACAGTTTGAAAAAAATTGCAGAAAAGAATCCCATCCATTTATCAGTTTGGGATGTCAGAGGGAAAGCAGTGAGGCTGCATTTGCCTTGGCAGGTTTGCATAGCACAGAAAAAGGGATTATTGCAGAGGCCACTGTGTTCTTTGCATCCTAAATTATCAGAAAGGGACAAAGATAAAGGAATTTTGTTTTTTTTAAAAAGCAGTCCAGTTCTTAACACTTCTAATAAACCCCAGGTATTTAGGAAAGGCTGGAGGGAGTTTGCAGTGCTCCAGCCTTGCAGACCTGTTGCAAATTGTTTTATTTGTATGAAGGGTGATATGGGCTTAGCAAGAACAGTATTTACTTCCTTATTTGAAAACCAGTTTTCCTAAGAACTAGAAGAAGAAGGTATAATTTCAGCTTGTTTTCTGAAGTATGAATTTTTAACATTATTTTTAGATATGACAAATTTCAAGAGGTGGTGAAACAATGCTGGTGGGTGCTTTTTCTGGTGATACAATTTTTTTTCTGGGGAAACACATAATTCTGCAAATTTTTCAGTTCATTTGGTAATCTCAGCTCCTGAAATAAGAGTGCCCTTGTCTGCTCTGCAGGTTTGGAAGTCATCAGTTGTCCCAGATCAACTGGCTTGTGTAGATGAAACAAAGATAAAAGTTACCTTCTGTTATGTTGAATTCTATTATGTGTATTGCTTGAAGTGTAATAATGTGTAACACACCCACACAGTGCCAAATGGAATAATCCCTCAGTGATTTCCAGGGTGCTGAACCAGTGACTCCGAGCTGTCATTTGATTGGTGGGATGAGAGAGCACTTAATATGTGGGTTTTATTTTCCAAGTGTTCATTAGCATCATGAATTCCTCTTGGGGAAAAAAAGAAAAGGGAAAACATAAAATGTTGACTCGAGAATATGTCATAAGGTGGAAAAAGAGTTGGAGCTGGAAATGTGAAATATTCCGGGATGCTGTGGATGCTGGGTTTAGTTGTCAGGAAGATATTCTTAATAACAACTGCTGGATGTTGAGGGAGGGAGTCTCTGGTATGAAAATGGCACCTCATGCCTTGGCAGAAAGGTCAGCATCAATCACCATGGAAGGGAAATTATCAATCGAAAGTTCTGCAAGGTTTCTTTCCCAGATTCAGGCACAATATTGGCAAATAGGACCTCACTCTGGAGCTCTGCTTTTAGGAAAACGTGCCTGCTTATTTTAGGCTGCTGCTGTAATGAGCAGTTGAAGTATGTTTTTCAGGACTGCTTAAAAAAACTGTCCAAATTGTGTTCATTAATTAAAATATCTTAGCTGAGTAAATTTATTTTGATGTATTTATCATGTTTCATGGCAATAGGGGTCTAAATAAATGGGATTTTGTTGTGATGAAATGACAAAGGAAATGCAAATTAAATCCTTAAAAAAATAAGGGTTGCAACAAAATGCATTGAGAATAAATACTTTAAAACAACTCTCCAAATGACTGGACAAGATTTAAAACTGATAACTAATAGAAGGTATTAGTTCTAATTTCAGCACAGGAAGAGACAGCTGGCTGAAAACCAGCAAAGGAAAAGTTTCGAGTCCCACATCTTGTCTCTAGTTTTTCTGTTGGTTATAAAAGGGAAGATTCAACATAGACTTGTTTTTTTGGTTTTTTTGTTGTTTTTTTTTTTGTGATGCTGATATCCTGATTTTTTAAAATGACACAGGAATATTTTTTCCTTTGATTAAATTATTTTTCTTTTGCATTTGTACCCTGAATGGAAGAGTGAAACTGAACACAAAAGTTGCTGTGGACTCTCTGATTTTTCAGACCTGAACCAACTCTGGTATCTCCCATTTCAGTTTCAGCCACTTTAGAAAACAAAATAAAAATTAAGTAACAGGTTTTATTTGCATTAATGTTATCTTTGCTTTACCTTGCCAGAGTGCTCCGCACAAAAGATGCTGAGGTGTATCCCCAGGCCTGTGTTGTAACATCCTGTGAGAGCAAAACTGTGCTGTGGCTGATTTTGGGAAGGAAGGCAGATGTGGAGTGGGGTGAAGCTGTGGATCTGATACAGCTGCTGGTCTGGGCAGTCAGAGATCCAGGACTCCTGGGTGCTGTGAAGGACAAACCTCTTGTTACACACAGCCCTTGGGAACCAATTTCAAAGTTATGTTCAAAGTATAGAATTGAAAGTATTCTTTTATTCAAATAAAGTGTGGAACTGAAAGTATTTTTTTTTATTAAGATACACTTAACGTGGCAGAAATGCAGTACATATTTTATTGAAATTCTGTAGACCCAAACATAGGCTGCTTTCTTAGGGCAGCTTTCCTCTCCCAAGTTCATCCAGGTGGAGTGTTCAGGTAGGGATGTGAGAGATGCTTTGTGCTTTCTCCCTAATCAGGCATGAAGGAAAGGCAGAAAAGACTTGGGGATCCTTTTTCCCTGCCTGTGTCCTCCTGCAGCCCTGCCAGATCTCTCCCTGAGTGTTTTCATTGTCCTGTCTGCTGTAAACTCTAACTCACATTTTACATTTGTGTCGTTCATTCAGAATCACCACAGCTGGGGAAAGAAACTCACCATGGTTCTGCTGTGGAGTTTGATGAGCTGAAATTAAAAAAGGGAAAAAATAAAAAAAAATAAAGAAAAAGAACAGAAGGAGGAAAAAAAAAAAGGGGGAGATGGAGCTGAGAGATATTTTTAAGCTTCTATATGAACAAAGGAAGATGCCCACCAGACAAATATATTTTGAGAAGGTTTGACCAGATTTGACCAAGGATGGAAGGTGACATTTTGGAGATGCAGGGAGGTTGATATCTTTTTTCCTTTGTAGGCAGGGATGAAGGAGGATACTTGAAAACTAAGTGTTGGGTGTAATAACTAAAAGGTATTTGCTTTCTCCTTTCATTTAGCTTAATTTGAGAACTGGTAAAGTTCCTCACCTCTATGACATTAATTTTTTGAGAAGCCCTTCAGAATATTATACTTGAAGAACTCTGCTCAGTTTGTTAAATTTTGTTGAAGTAATAAAAATGTATTAAAAAAAAAAGTTACTGAAAAGGGGCAACTTAATTTGGAGATGGTGTGATTGACTAAACCTTGTTTTATTATGAAACCTGATACAGTTGAGCAAATCTGAGTCAGAGGCACAAAGAGTTTTGCCTTTTCCACTCTGCAAGCATTGTCATCAAACTCAAAACTCAGCTGAGCTGCTCCATGTTCTGTCCCAGCCAATCAATTAGCAGAACATTATTTTTTTATAAATGTCATGCTGCTATGAAATCTCTTTGTGTCAGTTGATTTTCCCCTGGAACTAATTTCTGTGGCACAGAGAGAAGTATTGAAGTGTGCAATATTTTGGATCTGAGCAAGGTTTGTTACAGTAGCATTATAACCATATGCTTTAAACCAGATGGGATATAAGTTATTTTCTCTGGGCCTGCTTTCTTTCACCACAAAACTTTTGATGAAAAAAATGGTTGTTTATCAATAAAGGCTTTCTTCTCATCTGTCCTGATGAGATTAATTATCACACATGAGAATCATGTCTCTATCACAGGTTTTCCTATGAAAGTATTGATGGATAAAATTATTTCTTTCTTACTAATCCAAGGAAGGATTGGTGCCTAGCAGTGTTAAGCTTTGCTGTTTCTATTTTGCTCCAATTTTTGCTTTGGGTAAAGGAAAGAATTGGGAGCAGAAAAATGTGTAAAGATGGGTCACTATGGTTAAATTTTTTATCAAACCTGTCAAGTTTCCCTGATAAAATTTTAATCTATGAAATTCTGGCTAATGCATTTGGCATTTTGTTGTGATTACAGGAAAATAGAGCGATCTTCTTGAAATTTTACTTGAATATTTGTAACTTCTTATTATTGTAAAGTCAAGATATCAAGAGCTACCACTGGGCTCTTCAGCACTCTGGAATAAGTATGGCATAAACAAAACTGAGGGATCAATATTCACTGCTTTTCCCAGACTTCTCTGTCGTTCCCATGCAGTGGGAAGTGTGTGCTGACAAAAACTTATCTTTTGAAGATACACTTTCTCAGCACCTCACTCAGTATTCATGAACAAAACCCCAAAGTTTCCTTTCCTTTCTGGTGTGAGAACTTCAGTGAGTGAGCTGTGTTAAAGAGACCTGTGCTTCTGATGTGAGAGCTTAAAAATTCCTCTTTACTCAGTTCTTAAAAGTGTGAATTCTAATTTACAAATGCGGGACAAAAATGCTTTTCTTGTCACTTTCATGTGAATTTCTGCAGAAAGGAATTCTTTTTCCATCAGAAAGGAGTCTGCATTTTCTAAAATCTCTCAGCTTTCTAAAATCCCTACACTTCTACAAAGCCCTGCTCACAGAGATGATGCTTGTACAAGTTTTTAAATAGTTCTGCAATAACATTCCCCATTTCTCCTTATTATTCTCATGCTAATTTTTCTCTACAGTGAATATAGAGCTGCACTCACCTGGGAAATTCCAGTTTTTGAACAAGAATGTGTCTACCTGTTTGTGCTACTCTTGCTTCTCCTTCCCTTTGATTTTCTATTTCAAAACAACCAGCTAAAGACACTTGGTACTTCTTACTACAAATATGATTAAAATATGGCATTGAAAAGAAATAATATTTCAGGAAAACTTTGCAGCTGTTCTGGTGCACATTTACTTTCAGATAAGGCAGCTGGTTTTTGCTATTGTTCGTTCAGGAACATAAATCTGTATCTTTTTAAATGATGCTTTATTTAGGTTTGGTGTATTGTGTTCATTCTTTATGACACCTCTATCAACTTGAGGGTTTGTGAAGGTACATAATTGAAAAAGTGGCTAAATGTACACTCAGCCAGTCTAATCTGCAGCCATTGGCAGACAAGAAACCTTGAGTCACAAAAATACCAATGTTCCTACCAAGCCATTTATTGCTGTCCTTCTGAAATAGTCTCATGTGGCAGGGTCACAGTGCTCTGTGCAAGAGGAGGCACAACCCAGGAGTCCACCAAGAATGAGCACTGCACTCACACTTTAAAATGGCCAACAACCTATTGCAGTGGCTGGGATGTAAAAAATATGATGTCTGTCGTGTTGCTGCTCTTTAAAACAGCTGAATTTTCTACTTGGAGTTGTTTTTTGGCACTTGGGTGAATTTTGTATGTGTGCTGCTCATCAAACTGTCAGTAGTGCAGGTTCTGATGTATTGGTATGTCCACCTCATCATTTGGAACTGCTATACAGATTAAAATTGTTATCTTTTTGAGCTGAAAAAGACTAATCAAAGGCAGTAATACCCTCAAACAAGAGAATAAAGTTAAGGAGGAGAAAGTGGTTTCAAAAAAAAAGAAAAAGAGTTTTACAGGAGGAAGTGAGAATCCCTGAGGAGAAAGAAGAATGTGGAACTCCTTGGAAAACCACCTATAGAAAAAATTTGGAGTGATTCACTGTGAGAGTGGCAGGATGTGTGGAATGGAACTGAGCAAAGACTTTTTGATGAGTATTTTCATTACCAACCCTGTTGGTGGACTAGAAGACATTCTTATTAAAATTGCAGGAAAGCTGGGAGAGAAATTACTTAAAGAACTGGACTGAAAAATGTAAGGATTTTTATAGGAACAAAGACAAGCTCCTGAGTTTAGGAGAGAATCCTTTGTTGATTCTCTGGTGTTCCTTTCCAGCAGGGTACACAGAGAATTCAGAGTATAGTCATGGTTTTGATGAAACATCTGCACAGCAGGATCTGAGAGAAGAACGAGAGAATCTTTTTTTGACTTGACAGAAGACCAGGAGGTACATGACAGCCCTCTAATATGTTACTTCTTGTACTGATCTTGGCTGGGATAGTTAATTTTCTTCTCAGTGGCTTGTAAGGTGTTTTTTATTTGTGATGAAAGCAGTGTTGATGACATGAGGATGGTTTAGATATTTCTTACAGAGCGTCAAGGCCTTTTCTGCTCCTTCCTCTGCCCTGCCAGTGGACACTGGGAGTGCACCAGGAGCTGGGAGGGGACACAGCCAGGACAGCTGACCCCAGCTGACCCAAGGGCTATACCATAAACCGTGTCAGGTTATGCACAGCAGTAAAATCTGGAGAAAGAAGGAGGAAGGGGTGATGTTTGTCTGCCCAAGTTCCTGTTCCGTGGGATGGACCCTGGCTTTCCTGAGACCTGCCTGCCCGTGGGGAGGGCTGAATGAATTCCTTGGTTTGCTTTGCTTGTGTTCACAGCTTTTTCTTTCACTGTTAAACTGTCTTTGTCTCAACCCGTGAGTTTTCTCAGTTCTACCCTTCCAGTTGTCCCCAGATCCCAGTGAGGGGGCTGAGTGAGCAGCTGTGTGGGGCTGAGTTGCTGGTTGGGGTTAACCACGACACCTCTGTTGTGAGAAAGGAAAAAAACCATATTTCTTGTTTTTCTGGTTAAAAAAAAATAAGTTTGAAATAAAGTTCTATGAAAAGTGGGTTTTGATACAGTGTATTTGGGGAAAAAACAACCAAAACCATGAAGTTCTGGGAAGAGGTTGTTTTGGGAGGCCGTGGTGGCTTCACTGTGGAAGTCTCTGAGGTCCAACAAGACAGAAATGTCTCAGAAATTATCAGGTGTAGCAAGACACTCGTGTAGGAAAAGGAGATGGAGCAGATGTCTTCTCCAGGAGCAAGATCACCTGATTTCCATGACAGCCTTGTGAGGCTGTTCTGTGTGGTGCACCAGGAATCAATGTGATCACCCATCCTCACCATTTTAATTGGTGGGTGTGTGTTCAGGCATGTAAACTTGTCAAGATATATCCTCCATTGTTGATGAGTGCATAAATTAGCTCTTTTATTTTTACATTTATGAGACTGTAAAGGCTTCCTTCACATATCAAAACAGAAACTTACACATTTCCTAATGGCTTGTGGGAAGCAAATGAAGCTTGAATTTAGTTCTTTTCATTTTGACAACTGTTATTGATACGAAAGGGTAATGAAAGCAGCTTATTGTTAGGCTTATAATTGTTTGGTATGCTGTTTCCATTCTTTAATTTATAAAGATGAAATAATTGACCCAGTGCCCTTACAGGACTGGCTGGGAATTAGTGGCTGCAGTTATGTTTTATTTAACCAGTAGTGAGAATAAATGGACACCTGTCTTTAACAAACACAGAGGATGAGCTGGTTAAATGTTTAAAGATCTTTGGTGCTTGATAATCTTCTGATTGCTCAAGTAAGGGCTGGAAAAACCTTGTAAATGATGAGCAGTGATAAAATCAAGGGAACTGAAGCAGAAAATATACATTAATATAACTGCTGCTGAGTTTAGGTTCTTATGTTAATTACAGAATATTTTGCTTTACAGTCTCACAGCCAAATCTCAAGGTACTTGTGGAACAGCATAATTTTGAGTGTAATAATTGGAATTTTTTTTAGTGATATTATTGTTTCCTTTCGTTGGATCTGATGAACACACAGGTCAAAACATCTTAATAGTTGTTATCATCACAGATGTGAATATCCTTTGAAGAGAGTTTGAGGATTACTACTAAACATAAGTAAACCTTGCAGAGCTCCCAGGGCACAGCCACAACATCATAGAAAGTTGCTAGCTTAATTTTTGGTGTTGTTGCAATTAAGGTCAGATTTCTATCAGTTTAGCAAAGTTGAATTTTCTATCAGTGGTATTGCATTTAGATTTTGGTGAAAAGTTTACATGAGCTCTGTGATTGCAGAGTGAAGGATATGGCCTGGATAATTTGAGACATCAGGAAAAACACTTCTAAGTAACCATGACTTGACTCCTCCCCCTCCTCTGTACATGCATTTTCAAGCTGTTCCCCATCCTACAACTCTGATGTTTGGGTATGTGTAATCAGAATTGCTACATAATTATTTTTAATTATTAATTTGGAGAGTTTGGATTTTCTTGCGTAAGAAAGGTGGTGGGCAGCTGCCCACAAAGCGTTTTCCTAAATTCACTATGAAGAAAGTGTAGCACTGTTACTGGGCAAGGAATGATCTAAAATTAAAAAGCCTAAATATGATCACTCGAAGCATCAAATTGCCTTTTGCCATTCCATTACACCAACATTATCACGCATCTTTCTTTTGTTTTGATTTGTTGTAAATTATCCACGTTGTTGACGAGCAGTTTGATGCCAGCCTTTCACACTTGCTCCACAGCAACCTCCCTTGCTCCTAGTGCCTTTCATGATGCCATCTCTGTTTTTATTCCCTCTTGGCCCTAACTACTCATCTTGGGCCTTCCAGCTCCCTCCAGCTTGCCAGTGTACAGTGTATTTCCTTCTTCCATACCTGCTGAAATGCTAAGGTTCACGATGCAGGAGAAGGAGATGGGTGGGTCCCATTCCATCCTGGGTGTCTCGCTGCAATATTCGTCACTCTTGGTGTCCTCTGCCCCTGGCTCCTGTGCCAGGTTATTTTCCCTAAAAGTGTGTGGTTTCCTGTTATCAAGCTGTCCTGAGATGGCTTTTTGATGGTGATATCCACAGGCAAACCCAAACTGGATGAAGTGCTGGTAGCTGTTTGCTGGAGCTTCATTTCCCACCTCTTGCCTGCCATGCCTCTGCTCTTCCTCTTGCTTAAAGTCTGCCTGGTCTCTCAAACCCCTGCCCAGTTCTGCAAACAGATTTGTTGTTGAAATTGTATTATTGGTATGGTACCTAACACAAAGCCTCTGGGTGGCACCACAACATGAATAATGGTAATTATAATGAGTCGAGTCAGCCATTAAATCTCTTCACCTTCAAATCTTGGCTATGTGTGGAGGCCTTTTTTATTTCTAGAGCTGACTTCTTCCAAATCTAAAATTCATTACTCAGTGCATTTTTCATCTCATCAGACGTGCTGGTGCTCAGAGAAAATTGGGCCGCAAAAAGAGACTGAAGAAGCTTTAATTAAAAAGCAAATAGCATTTTTCAGCAGAGAGAAGAGGTGGTGAGATCTCCCCCAGGCTTTTCCTACTATAAAAAGATCCTTCTATTTTTGTTTCACTTGCCTTTTAAAAATCCACCACCTACCTTGTTTATTCATCCCCATTTGGAGTTTACTGATCCAGATGTAAGAGAGGTATTCAAAATTAGCAGCTGTGCTGTGGCAGCCTTAAGGGGTATATGACTTCCTTCTGTAAAAATAAAATTGCAGGCTCTGCACATTACTACTCAGCTGGGGGGAGGTAGCTTTAATAGTGTCAGTACCTTTTATATTCAATATTTAATTGCCCAGTGTGTAAAGATGGATTACTTTTGGCAATAAGTAGAGCAGGTAAAATGGAGGGGTAGTTATTTATTTTTTAATTTACTTTTTCAGACCAGACCATGCTGATTGAAGGAGGAAAAGTGAAATGCTGTGGTTATCATTTTACTTCAATTTTCTCAGTTTCATTTAGGATGGTGTGGGTTATACTGTTGCTATTTTGGGGACAGTTAGGAAATTGAGGATATGTATGTTTTAAAATGTAAATCACATTATGGTGTTTGGGACATGCTTTAGTGGTGAACCTGGCAGTGTTATGTTAATAGTTGATCTCAGAGGTCTTTTCCAACTGTCATGATTCTCTGATTCTGTGAAAAAATAATGTATTTGTCACATTCCCAGACCTGGCTGAGTTGGCTGAGTTGTGGTACAACTGTCCTGGAAGCTTTTTTTGCAATTTACTCTCTTGTATTCAAAATCAAACTAATAAAAGCCCATTAGAATTTATTAGCTATTTGATGACCAATTTGAAATGAGAAGTGATCTTTCTTTGTACTTCACGAGAGCATATCTTGTTCTGTTATATTTAGCTGTAATTGGCATCTTTATTGGCAGTCTGAAGAAAATGAAATGGTGAGGTGGGTCCTGGGAGCTGATTAGACCCTCTTAATTACTGAATATTTGTACTCCTGGGAGACACTCATCTGTAGCTGTGGAGAAGGGGAACTTTGCTGCTCCTTTTTATCTTTGCTAAATGCAGCAACTGCTGCTGCTGAGCTTTCAGTCCTCCCTCCTCCAGGTGAATAAAACCCAAGAATTATTTTCCTGAAGCAATTTTAATTTCCATTTGAATGTTGGACAGTGTATTTCTAGGTGCTTCCTCAGGTGCTGAATGTTTCCCTGTACTGGAACATGTCATCCATCCCATGAGTGTGGTTTTAATTCTCAGAGATAAATCCTGGTTTTACTTCAGTTCCTAAGAATTTGATTTTGGGGTGAGTGGCAACAAGGATTTCACCTTTAATGTCGTATGTTAAGATGGCCTGGCCATCAGGTCATGTAAGGAGAGTTTCCTGGATTTAGAGAAAAAGGTATCTTTAATATTTTTTTTTTAATTAAAATTTAAATTTATTACAGTCTTACACTGTTTTCTCTGAAATGATGGTTTATGAAATTCTGGAACGACATGTAAACATTGACTCCAAAGCAACTGCAAGCTATAACTTGATTATTCTGAAAACTGCAGTCCTTTTAAAATAAGGTTTGGAATTTTGAGGATTTCTTCATAACAGGCACAAGTTGGTTGCTGTGGAAAGCTCTGCTCTCTCTGTAAATGTTTAAAATGTCTCTGTGCACACTCTGTCTCTTGAGAGAAGATTTGGCTTTTTAAGTGTGCCTCTTTACAGCTGTTTTGAGATGGAGAATTTGCACTTTTCAGTGTTTTCCAAGCAGCAGGGACATTACTTACAAATGTCCCTTTTTGAATAACATGAACTCCAATCACTCAATCAATCAATCAGTCAATCAGTCATTCATTCAATCTTTTCTTCTACCTCAGGGCTTTTCTTCATCCTTGTAACTGAGAACTGTCTTAGTCTTTATGATCAGAATATGCAATTAGAGAAAACTGCACCTGGAAGTGATTTGACAGCCTATTAAAAAAAAAGTAAATTTTGTTTTAGTTCATTACTTTTTATAATCAAATATAAGAGACCTTCCCCTTTTTATTAAGATGTGGATGTTTGGTATCAATCCTTCCCAGCAGTCTCTCCTTAAGTGGTTGTTTTGCATTTGTGAGACTATAAACACGAGAGCTGGCAAAAGCATTTAACCTCCTGCCACCCAATGTATGCATAAAACTTTAAGGCTTGTGGTTTAAAATCTTTTAGCAGTATAAAAACTCTTGAAGTCATCAATTTTATTATAGACCTTTAAGTGCTTTCTAAGTCTTCTGAGAGACAATACTTTTTCCTTGTCTCGTGCACTGGAGTGCCTCTTCCTCAAGTCCTTTAGTACATAATTCGTAGTGGTTCCAGTGAAAATTGCATCTTGATTGATGTTCTCACATTGAAGACTGCTGATAAAATGAATTCTGAAATTGTATGATAAAGAGTGTTGAAACAAGTAGCTGTTCAAGTTGGAAGCTGTACTCAGAATAGTTGTAGTAATGGATAATATATGCTTCAAAAATGTCTTTTATCTGTGTTATAGATTGTCAACCTTATTGTAAACTGGTACTGGATGGGTTGAACAATGGTTTATGTGATTAGAAATAGGTTTTCTGTCTTACTAGATGGAGATATTTCTAATTCATCTCCTAAACACTTACTGGGATTCCTTTATAGTGGTCTTGGACACACAAATGAGGTCAGCTTGGATCATCAGATGGAGGCTTTAGGTTTGCCGCTGATGTTCTTCATTTTCATTTTACTGCCACATAAATTATATTCTCTTGGCGTTCAATTTTTTTTTTCTCATTTTGTTTGGAACAGACTATTCTACATATATTTGATTTTTTTCATAGCCCCTTTGGTTTTAGATTTTTAGGCAGTGTCCGGAATTTTTGTTACTTCAAGATTCTTGCCTTTTTTCTTGCCTACCATCTGCCCTTGTCTTTATTTCATCTCTAACCAGGCCCATGCCTACTCTCCTTGTAAAATTCAGATCCCCTCAGAAGATTTATTTCCATTATGATGCTGACAAAACTGTAGACAAACTATAATCGTGCATTTTATAGGAATTTTATTATTTTAAAGGCATTTACTAAAAGGGGAGTGTAATCACAGTGCCTGTTTTATTTATACATGTACCATTTTCCTCTAATTCTCATCTGGTTTTAAATGCCTAAATTTGCATATTGATTACAAAGAAAATAAAAAAAAGAAAATAATTGGAATTTGAGTGTTCTCCAAGTAACTGTCTTTTAATTGTCATCTTTCTGAAGTAGTTGCCTGCAAATTACCTACAGATTGTTCAAATGTCTAAACTCAACTGCAGCAGTAGGAATCATCCCCCAAATCTCCTTAGAATAGTGCAGGCAAACCTGTTAGACATTAGCAGTAGTGCTCTAAGATCTGGGAAATGATACTTGAAAATCATCCTCTGTAATTTAAATATTATTAAAGGAAAAGAGGAGAAAAAATAAAGAAGTGTCAGCAGAAGTTAATGATGTGTAAGGCATCCACGTTATTAAATATGTATCACAGGTTTAAAATTTTCTTGGAAGTTGTCATAATGGAAGTACCAAGCAGCAGAATTTTATAACAGTACTTAAAAAAAAAAAATTCTACTTGTTGGGAACAGTGATCTCAACCTCTCACAGCTTCAGCTCTTAGATGTGGAGACTCATAGCAGCATTTCTTCCCAGTGATGAATGACCACTTAGATTTTCCTTTCAGTTAAAATTACTTCTGTGTAAAATACTGTAGATTTTAAATTGGGAGAGGAGACGATTTATCCAGCCCTTGCTATCCGTTGTATTTCTCCTCTAATATTGCTCGGAAAAATGATCACCTTTACACAGAAACAGATTGTAAACATTAGACAATTTGGTATTGTAAACCACATTTCTGCCCTCAAATATTCCCTTGGGAAAGAAGTGACTGCCTGAAGTTCCCCAGGAGCAGGAAGATATATCTGTGATATTAGAGGCTCAGTAAATTGAATAGGGAAGTGAAAGGATCACACAGCACTGGAGTACTTAAAACTGGGAGCAACAGTGAGGTAACTACTCAGCACATCAAAATCAGACTCTCCTTTGCACACAGAAGCAGGGAGAAGGAGTTTGGGGTTGTGCAATGTGTCCTTTCAACTTCCCAGTTAAGTTGTGTTCTCTTGGGACACTCGTGCAGGATTTGTTCACCTGCCCACAGGAGCAGCCCTGCAGGAGGAGGACACAGATTTATTTCTTCTGATGGCACAAATTATCTTCCAATCCCAGCTCAGGAGAGAGCATAAGGAGCAGGGACAATGCCACATGATCCTTTCCCATAAATACATGGCCAGGATTTACATTCCCAGCTTCTGGGAACAACACGTTCAGGACTTTTTCATCTGCAGCTACAGTGAATTAATAGCTGCTAATGGTGTGATGCTACAGAAGTGAGATTAATGTTTCTGTGGGCTTCTGGACTTATGGCCCCTATAACATTTGGTGGTGGTAAAGTCCCACAGCTCATCTGTGCTGTCTGAAATGTATTTTCGAGGGTTTGCTTTTTGATGATTTTATTCGTGTCCCAGTTGTGTCATGTGTAACTGTGGAAGAATTAGTCCCTTGTCATCTTTATTTTATAATTCCTGATTTTATACATCTGTATCAGATCTTGCTTTACCAGCTATAGAGTCAAAATGCTTGTTTTTTTCTCATGTTGGAAGTGCTGTGGGGTTTTGGGGGGTTTATTTCTTTGTTTTGTTATTTTTTTTCATAACTTTTGGAGGTTTTTTGTTGTTTTTTTATGATATCTTTATTGTTGTCTCACAATAATAATTCTTTTATGTTGTGTGCTGAGCAGTCCCATTTGCTGTGGCTCTCACAGAGCTGTTGGCCATGTAACTGAGGCTGCTTCTCAGAGTGGTGTTGAGTAAGAAGCTGTCAGTGCTCCCCTTATACTGCAGAGCTGTCTGCTTCCCTTTGCATTCCGGCTGCTCTTTCATCACCCCATCCCTCAGGTGCTTTATCCAGGTGGATTGACCTTGGCTGGACATCAGGTGCCCACTTTGTCACTGCTCTCCTGAGCTGGACAGGGAGAGAAAAATAAAACGAATGGCTCAGGAGGTGAGAAAAGGGCAGGGAGTGATCACTCACCAGTTACTGTCATGGCCAAACAGGCTTGACTGGGGAAAAAATGTAATTTATTACCAATCAAATCAGAGTAGGATAATGAGAAATAAAAACTAAATCTTAAAACACCTTCCCCCACCCCTTCCTTCTTCTTGAGCTTAAGTTCACTCTCATATCCTTTATCTCCTCTCCTCCCAGCAGTGCAGCTGGGGCTCCCATTTTTTCTCTCCCTCGTTTGAGTGCCTTGTGCAAGGCTGCAGTAAACTTTTGATTATTCCAAATGATTTTCTGTTGTCAGCAAACTTCATCCCTATGCTAGTCAATCATTTTCCAGATCAGGTGTTAATCTTTTGAAATCCACAGGTCCCCCTGTGTGTTTCCTTGCTGTGGAGAATGGATAAGTGAGCTATAATTTTAGAAAACTATAGATTTTTTTTTTCATGCAATATCCAAACGTGTCTCTTTTTGGAGCTCTCCAGTGAACTGCATGTAAAGAATTTGGTGGTCTTTGGTCTCCTGCACGTGGCTCTCAGCACCATCAAGTTACAAATGAGGAGGTGTGGAGGGACCCTCCCTTCACCTGCTCTGTGCCTTGCTTGGCTCGGAGGGAGGCTCACGACTGCCTTGGCTGGGAGAGATGCAGCCCCTCTTTTGGGATTAGATGGACATTTAAGGATGAATCACCATCAGCCTCCAGGCATTGCTCAGAAATGAAAAGTGTCTTTTTTTTTTTTTTTTTTTTAAGGAAAATTTATGAAGCTGTGCAATGATTTTTTTGCTGCAGCCATTACTATGTTATGATTCTTTAGACAGAAAAATAGCAAGCAAATAACTATTGATCATCTGATAGTCCCCATATTTAGATGCACATAAGTACAGTTTCCCTTTGTTGGTTTGCTCTATGGCCCTAGTCTGGCCATCACAATGAAGTAATGTTTACATATTTCAGTTTTATAGTCCTTTTTTTCAAAGGCAGAACTGTCTGATCAGTGCTGCTGTATTTAATATCCTTCGCTGTATTTTCTTAAATTGTATGCTAGTGTATGCTGCCATGGTGGAATAAAACTCTAGACAGCACAATGTATCAAAAGTTTATATTGCAATAGTTTTCAGTAGAATTCCAGTGATAGATTTTAATGGCCATCATGTGAGCTGTTTACCAGATGCGTTGACATATTTAGATAGCAGGGTTTTTGTTGTTTCTGTTTTTTTTGGTTGTTCTACCTTTTTTTTTTAAGAGAAAGCCAAATTTTGTCAATCTGAGGAAAGTTCCTACAGAAATGATGGCAGGGATTGGAATGAGATGATCTTGAAGGTCCCTCACAACCCAAACCATTCTATGATTCTGTAATAAATTAAGATATTCCTGCAACTAGATATGGGGCAGGCTAGCAGTAAATCAGCACATTATTTGTAAGCTATTTTATTATATGGCAGATACTGAACCACATGTAGTTAAATTCAAGGAATCTCACACAAGATGTGAAGTTTAGCTGGATGCAATGATTTTAATTTGGTACTTTTTGTGCAGGTGTAAGTGGAACCCTTGGAGACACTGCTTATTTGGGTTAAGGGTTGAATTTATATTTTCTTGGAAGTAGCTAAAAGGAAAAATAATAAAAAATGAGCATGTGAAATATTTTATGCAAAAAAAAAAATATTCAGTATAAATGGTAATTAGACCAAAATGCACCTGGGTTTTGAGGACTGGTACATTTATTAGAGTTTTGAGACAGAGGGAACTCCACTGTGGAAATACATATGTTGAAGTTTGTTAATATAATCTTGTACCTAAAACTTGAGAGCTCTGCTATATTGTGAAAGGGCATGGAATTTTCTATGGCTGTACATTAAAATTGTTCAGGGAATCTGGCAGGAGTCACATGCTGTGACACTTGTGGCAAATCCCAGCTGCTGCTGTTCATGTTTGCATTGAGGATGCATTCTGTGAGCTGCTGCTGTGTACTTCCTACTTTAACTCACACTCAATTTTGGCCTGCTGGTGTATTTGGTTATTCTTTCCAATGCTGGAGATTAGGATCTAAGAGAATGAAGAAGCTTGGCAGGGTTCTGGACTGATGAGCTGTGAAGATTTTTCAGAAGACAGTTTTGAATTAGGGTGGGTTTTGTTTCCCAATTGCTTCTTCCCCTTGTATTAATTCTAGTTCAGTCCTTTCTCTTCTGGAAGTTATGGTTTCTCAGCTCTGAAGGGCTTTTGAAGAAAGGGTTTATGCTGGATTTGAGGAGGAAAAGCTTCAGTAGTATTTCTGAACTTCATTAGGAAAAACTTAATTAGTACACAAAATCATGAAAACTGATTTCAAAGACTAAACAGAGAGGGCAAACAGCATTTTTTTTTTCATACATTAAAATCACAACATATCTTATCAAAGAGGTACAGAGATAAATTAGTGATGGCACCTTTCTGACACTGTAATGTTTGTCACATTGTAATGAGTGAGTGAACATTTTGTAGCTTTTAGAGCTTTTCATTACTCTATGGACTGACACTTGTGGACTATTTGTTCTGCTGCAGGTCAGGCATAGGTGTTGCTGTGGATGTGATTCCTGGTTCAGATGAAGTTGGCACTTTTCATCCCAGTCCTATTAGCAGTTATTTTCCAGCAGTTTCACTCTCCTGTTTACTCAGTTACCTGTTAGTTGAGTTGGCAGCTCCTGTTTCCCAGGGCCCAGTGCAGTTTTGGTGTGGCTGCAGAATTCATTCTAAAATTACTTTCAAATGCTTTCAAGTATTTTTTTTTTCTCTTCTCACCAGTCCTGTTGCAGAGCTGTGGTTAACAAACCTCATTGCAGAACATGCTGGGAGTGGTCCTGTGCTGAGAACAGCAGCAAGGAGGCAAGGGGGAATGGCTTCCCCTGGATATACCTATTAGCACAAATTGGAATCACAGCTTGGAGTGATTGCCACACTTCTGGGGGAGGTCACTTGTTTCTAGGTACTGCAGGATCATCCCTGCAGTGAGCAGAGCAGTATGGCAGGAAAGCATGTGCTACTGGAAAGTAATATGCTAAAAGCTCTTTTAAAAAAGGGCTGATATCCTAAAAGCCCTTTGTCCTGCTCCAGATCGTGTGCAAAGTGAATGAGGAGAGAGGGCAAGACAAGAGTTGGGGGAGATGTTATTGTCTTCTAATTTTATTTTACTTATCTTTCTTCAAAGCACAAAACCTGAATATTGAGCTGTGCAGTAGCATTCTGCAACTATTTTCAATAAGCATTTGTTTATAGAGTATATCCACAGAACTTTCTCAGTGCAAGGTATTGGGGTGGGAGATCCTGGCTAATCAAAGGGGAGATGATGCAAGATTCCCTTCTCTAAAATCCTGCTAAAACATTACTGTGATGACATCCTTTGGTTGCATTGCTGTAATGCACAGGTAAGTGTTTAAAAACTAATTTAAAATCGTAAAAGCCAGCATTTTGAAATCTATAGTTAGCTCAGTGCCTGGGTAAATGAATAATTGAAAGCCTAAATAAATAAACAGTTTTCAATGAAGCTAAATCCCAGTGGCTTCCATTGACTCAATAATGGTTGTGGCTAAATTCAGCTACATGCCCTTACAGGTGACTTGGTCTCCTTAATTCATTAAATTCCAAATCTCAGAGAAGATTCAGCATTTAATAACGTATTTGCAGGGCTGGATAAAATTAGTTTTCACTTGCATGTTATTTTTCTTCCCCTAATAAATTCAGAAATTAGTAACTATGGCATATCCAGAGACCCCCAAGAGAAAATATCCCAAAGAACAGAGGTTTATAGCATGGGGTGCGCTCATTTAATTTCTGGCTTATAGTGTATTCAGCAGTGATTTTCTCAGAATTTTCTGGGACTTCACAGCCAGACTTCAGGTGAAGAGAAGATAGATTTTTGAATTAGAAGTATGTAAAGGCTGGAGGGAGGGATTTTTATGAATTTTGTCAGGATGACTGTGCATTTAGACATAGATATTAGAGCCAGTGCTTGCAGAAACCTGCTAAATTTGCCAAGAAGCATTAGCAATTAACGTGGTTAATTAACAAGAAGCTATGTTAAAATTAGTTTGGGCTGGGGGGGGAGATGGGAGTGAATTGTAATTAGAAAAAGAAATCACAGCTGCTGTTTAGAGGGTTGGTTGGGAAGTTCTCAGGTCTGGCTGTTGGGAGAGGCTCTGCATTGCGGCTGTGCCTGGTTCATTCATTACATCCTCAGTTTTCTAGGAAAGAGCTCTTTGGGGTTATGTATCACCATTTCCAAGCATTATTGACTACCCTAATCAAATTCAACTTCTGCAGGCTAACACACTAATAAAAAAAATAGTACAGTTTGTTGGGGTTTTTTTTCTGAACTTCTCAGAAAGGTGGGGCTCTGTGTTTCTTGAGCATTTAATGTTCAACAAATTATGGTGATTTTCTCCAGTTAAGGTTTTGGATCCTGCTGAGTAGAATTTGCTCAAAGAAAAATGCTGCCTTTACCAGCTTCTATTACCCTGCATGCTGTTACTAAGCAGAGGGGAAAAATCAAGGCATTTATCTTGGCAAATTGAAATGAGTTTCAAACTAGAAATATGTGAAAGTTGCTAATGAAGTAGTGAATGTCTTACACATACCATTTTATTTTCCCAGTGACAAATGAACTACAATTAATTCAATAGATCCTTGAACAGGTCTGATGTGAGCTCAGGGAGTTTTCAGGTCCTTCTCATATATATTTATTTCAAAAATAAAATCGGGCATATGGATTAGGATGTGTGAAGCAGTCTTGAATCTCAGATTCACTGTGGCAGAACGAAGCACATGATCAATAGTTCACACTACAAACATTTTAGTGGGCTGCTCCCATGGTGGTATAGAGGAGATATAATTTATCCTGTCAAAAATTATTCCTTCTTGGCTAGTGTAATTAAGCATTTCATAGGTAGTGAAACTAGCTTGGTGTCTTCTAAACACTCTAGAGCTTATTGTTCTGGTTGAATTAAAGAAAGGTTAAAAGAGATAATATTTTTACTCTTTTTAAAAAAAGATTGACTTTTTAGTTTAACATAACATTTGTTTGACTTTTTAATACAGTTGATATATCCTGAAAAGGTCTGTATGTACAAGCAGTTCTATTTAAGGATTATTAGAAATGCCATTAATAGCAAGCCCAGTAGCTCCTGCTTCCCATTCTCCTCTAGAAATCACAATCCTTTGTTTTTGCTGACATAATCACCTCCATGTGAGCCAGTTCTAACAAGGCAGAATTAAGAGTTCACATTATAAATGAGCAGCAGGAACAGATGGACTGAGAAAATAGTCAGGTTGCATGCAAATATCAATAAAGGTGATTAGTAAAGCAATAAAAGCATTTGGCTCATATGTTTCTTTGTATTAATGATATTAATAAAATCTGCCTAACTGGAAAAGGCATGAGGCCAGTTGGAGGTCTGGAATGTGAGATATTCTGCTTCTGCACGTTGCAAAGCCAAGCTTTGGGTTGTGAGAAGATGTCACTGCCCTGAGTGGTGTTACATTGCCAGACTTAATACTAAAATTTATCATTTTTTGTTTAACTTGAGGGCTGAAAGCACCTCATTTCATCCAGTGAATCAGGTACTGAGCTGAGGAGCTTCCCTTTGATTAAAGCATTGCTGTGACTGGGTAAAATGGGATTTGGGCTGTTTTTGCCTGGGTTTCAGTTTTCTGCTTTGTGAACCTCCCCCTGCAGATTCCCCAAGCTCAAAGCCTTCCTCCCCTGTCCTTACTCTTCCTGGTGGCACCAGGCTTGTGCAGGGCTTTGCCTTGGCTGTTCTGTGCTGATGCTGGGGCACTCCTCCATTTCTCTGCACCATTGGCTCTGCTCATTAGGAGATCTGTTTCTCCTGCAGCCATCAAGAGGCAGAGAGGAGAGCAGCAGAGCCTCTGGCTGCACAGGAGATGGGGAACAGCTGGAATGCACGTGTCAGATCCATAGCACGTGGCTGCATGCTCCTCCACAGGATTTTTTTGGAGAGAAATTACACTGTGAATTATGTAGGGTTTGCATGTTCCCCCACAGGTCTCTGGACTCGTGGCAATATCAGCACACACTCCTGGATGTTGTTTGCTGGAATATGTGGAATTGCTGCTCTTGGAGTTGCTATGCACTGGGGGTTGAATTTCTGGACACCCAAATTGACTCAGTAGCTCAGACTTGCCTCTCAGCTACTGTCTGGAGAAATACCTCTGAATTTGTCTGAACATCATTTTCTAGCAGAGATATCTGGGAAAACCTCATCAGCCCTTATCTAAATGAGAAGGTTGAGGCTGCCTCCCCCTTTTTCTCATATACTCAGAGCTGCTAAGAATCACAGCAATGTGGACATACATTTTTTGTGGGGGACACTAAGTGAATGTGTAAAATGCAGTATTTGCTCTGAAAACAAAAGTAATTTTCCAGTCAGATAAAGCACGGTATGAGAAGGCATTCAATGACTTTTTTTTCTTATTTCTCATTTGCTAATGAATGAACACTTGGAAGAAAGTAATTTTTCACTTGAAATTCAGTTGTAAATCTAGGAAATGCTCATTGCTCTAAGTGAGTCCTTAAGCAGGGTAAAGTGGCATACTAAGATCTTTGATGTCAATAGGCTTTTTCATTGAATGCTTTAGATTTGTCTTCCTGGAAGAAAACCACTTGTAACTGTCCCTGACTTGTATATGTATTTCTAGCTCTAAATGGGGAGTCTTGTGATGAATTCAGAATTAGTTTTGGAAAAATAATACCGGGGTGCATTTCCATCTCTTGTTATCTTTGAGTCAATTTGAAATACTGTGCGTTCAGTTATTTCACCTTCCACTTAATAACATTTTTTCTTGATACTAGACCTCAGCTGTAGCCTGGCTTTCCTTAGTTTTGCTGTAACCATGAGAATTTCTAGCCAGAGCCCACTCTCCTTTATTCAGGCTGCTCTGGGAGGACAGGAGAGCTCTCTCAGCTGGAACCAAAACCTCATGCATTTCACTTAGCTTGTGATCGATTCTGTTGCTGCTCGCTGTTGGTTCTGTATTGAATCGGTATTTTTATTGTTGTAAGCTCCTGTGTGCTGTGGTGGTTGGCAATCTAAAAATGTGTTAAATAATATTGATTTTTTTTTCCCCCCCGACTTGGCAAGCATCTCATTCCACTCTATTTCTAATACTATTTTAAGTATCATTTACTGGTTTTATTTTCTTTCTTATTTATGACTGAGCATCTCACAGAGCAAGGGGCTACCACAGTGCCTGGAGAGAAATCTGAGAGAGAGGGCAGTTTTAAGAACATACCTTCCAATTCTGCTAAATGCCTTTATATACTAAGATGAGTTTACATTTTATATTCCTATGACATCATTCAGTAGTTGGTGTGTGTCAGAAAAATAAAATTACTTTACTTTTCACTGCAGTGCCTATAACCTGTCAGGTAGTCATGCTAAATGAGAAATATATTTTCACAAAATATCCAGGTGATAAAGCTGTGGTTCCTAAAAGTGATTTTCATTGCAGCTTTTAAGGGAGCACAATGACCTTTTTAGCTATGGTGATTGTCTCTTTCTGTTGAGACTTGTCTTGAAGTGATAGTGGGGGGTCAGTTTTAAATCAGAAAGAGGTTAATATGGTGGTTTATTGTCACCATTTATTTATTTATTTATTCCACTTTGGCTCTGTACAGATTTGCAAGACTCTGCATTGTTTCTGACCATGTTCCTGAACATGTGAAATGTTTCTTTAATAAACTGTGCTTCTATCCCAAATCTCACACAACTGTTGAAGTGTTTCATGTTGGGGCTGCAGACCTCGGGTCAGGCTTTTACGGAGTCTTCTCGAAACCTCTCTGGGTGTGAGGGGAGTGGAGTGAATGTTTTTCCTGAAAAGATTAATTTAAAATTCTGAACCAAAATTTTCAGTCTAGATTTCCGAAGTATAGAACAATGCTAGCAGCTCTTTTTCCATTTGAGAAGTTTGTATCTTGCTGTCTGGGAAGGATGGGGCAGCCACAGCCTCTCTGGGCCAACAATGCCAAGGCCTCACCATCCTCACAGTAAAGAATTTCTTCTTAATACCTCATCTAACCCTGCCTTCTTTCAGTTTGGGGCCATTTCCCTTTGTGCTGTCACTTCAGGCCCTTGTCCCAGGTTCCTCTCCAGCTCTCTTGGAGCCTCTTTAGGCTCTCAGCTCTCCCTGGAGCTTTTTCTTCTCCAGGTGGGGATTCCCAGCTCTGCCAGCCTGGCTCCATAGGGAAGGGATTCCAGCCCTGTGATCATTTTTACATGAGTGGGGATTTTTTCCCCATATTAGCTGTAGTGTTAAAATTCATCTCAGTCTTCTGAGTAATAAATCAGGCATTTGAAATGAAATATCTCTTCTCAGTAGACACCACATTTCATCTTACTGAGGCCTGATAATGTCTGTGGTTGAGTGCGAAGGCTCCGCTCAGGGAAGTTTGTAGCATCACATCTGTGTAAGTTCCATTCCAGCTACACTGACTCCACAATGTAGATCTCAGTCCTTTTTACTGGTGTAAACAGAGCCTTTTTCTCAGCTCCCTTATGCAGCTCATTTACAATTTTAACCAAGGCATGTTGGGGGAGTTAAATTTTGGAGATAATGTTCGTGCAGAGTGTTATTTTTGTCTGAAATTACAGTTGTATGCACGACAATTTACACATGAATGTAAGACATGAATCCCAATTAACTTCCAGCCCAAACTGAACGCAGTGCAGGGTACAGCACTGGGGCAGTGAGCAAAGGGGAGAGGCAAAGCATATTGGTGACATTATGATAATAAAACAGTGTGACAGAGGTCTGCTTCCAGTATCCATTTGAGTTTCACTGTCCTGTGTTTCTAAGCCTGACCTGCCCCTTGGAGATGTCAATACCAGCCAATGTCTCGATGAGTCTTTGCCATAGAATCTGTTTGATAACCTAATTCTCCTCAGTCCATTGATTCCTGACCTGACTTCCATTCTTGTTTCAAATCGTTTTCTTAATAGCTCAGCTAACTACGGTTGCCAGCAGTTGATACTTACTAAACATTTTTTTTTTAAAACATACCCCAGCATTTTCCCACCATCTGCTTTTAAACTGCCCATTTGTGGGGATTCTTTGCATAAATATTTTGTGGTTCATTTGATTCTCTGCATAATTAATTAATTGCTTCTCACTTAGTTTTCTGCATAACTAATCTACTGCCACATAATTAACAAACTCTTTAATTCCTTATTAATTATTTGCTGTTCTTTTGAATATATGAATTAATTGACTTTAAATTTGCCGCTGTGGTGATTTGACATCTAGCTAATTGTTTTGATTAATCAATTAATTAGCTGCTTAATCTCTGCTTAAAAGTATAACCCCATGACTGCCTTGCAAATATTCTAGCAACCTTCCCTGCTCTCTTCTCATTCAATGCTATCATCTCATCCAAATCTGGATGCTCCCATTATTGTCCAGACACGTGGACCTTTTTAATTTGTGTATCCCTCTGATAAAGGCATCTCTATTGCCCCAGTGATGCTCCTTATGTTGCATTTTCCTCCAAAAAATTATATTTTTCCATGTTGCACACTGCCCTCTCACTGGAGCCTCCAGAGAGATTTGACTCTGCTTGGTTATGCCAAAAAGGGGAGAATCAGGAAAAAAGACATTAAGATATTGAATTATGACAATCCATAAAAAAAACGTCATTCAAGAGCAGATTTTGAGAATTTTTGCTGCACACAGGATGAGAATGTTTACAATTTAATATAACTGTTGAAGAAATTTTTGGTAAATTGATGTGGATAATAAAGTTCCTTAAAGTTTATATTTATGTATAGCTCTTCCACTAGACCTCGTTGAGACTGCTTTTCTTTGGTTCTTTATAATAGAAAGGAACCTTTTCCTTCAGACTTTGCTTTATTTATGTGCTAATCTTGGACTTAAGATTTCACACGTGGTTGCTGTAGAAACCACTGTTCTCTTTGAGAGCAGGACCTTTGAAAGAGTTGTTGCCTGAAAAAGTAGTTCGGTGTTATACATCATGAACAAGGCATCAAAAAAACATACCTGACATGATGAAAACTCCTTCAAAATGGAATGTTTTATTTAAGTTTTCCACAAGGTGTCAGCTGTTCTTTGAAGGTATTAAATTGTGGCTTCTTATGCAAGTAGAAGAGTGGGAAGGGAAATGGTTTTATTAAACTTGGAATGTAAGATGTAGGGGGTATGTTCATGAATATTACATTTACCAGCCAGAGAATAACCAGGTGAGAATCCAAACACGTTGGACTTTTTCTTATGTTTGATGGGCACTGTCCAAATTTATTGCCTGATGTTGATCAATCTACAGACTTAATAGTAAAAGTTGCAATAAATAAAATACTTCTGAAGCACATGAAAATGTCTTAAAACTTACCAAAGAAATATCAAATGCATAAGATAGGTTATGGTGTTATAATATGGGTGCAAAAATTTGCAGTATGCATGATAATGTGTGTTGTGATACGTTTTGAAGGGATTTTTCAGCATGGTTGGGTGCCTGCTGAATATGAGACAGTGAAAGGTTGGAGGTGGTGGAACAGTTCCCAGGAGGTTTTGTGCTGGTGCTCCTCTTCCTCCTCCTGCACATCATCAGCTTTGGAAGCTCCATCTCCATTCCATGGGGCTGGGAACACCAACTGCACGTGGACAAACCCACCTGCAGCTGATTAAATTTAGATGTCTTGCTCTTGAGCAGGATCCTACCCCCAGGCAGGATTTTGATTAAGCGCTTTGGCAGGAAGGCACCAGCTGGTCCATGAAAAGTCACCTTTAGCAGTGGTGTCCATGCCCAAACGTGTGGGACTCTCTCCTCTGCTTGAAAACACTGGAAAATATGCAGAAGTTGTTACTATTTCAGGGAAGTGGATACAAGAGTCTGCTAATCTTTTTTTATCTCCAATTTCTCTGAAACTGATTATTGCGAAAAGATGCTTGGCAATATGCACAACCTTGTGCTTTTGCTGGAAGTGTAGAGGTGAAGAATTTAAAGTAATTTGGTTTTCTTTATTTACTCTAGGCAATTTGACTTGAGGCTTTTTCAGGACTGTTTTGCAACATATTGAGTTGAATTCATAAAGAATCTGAAACAAATTGATTCCCTGTACATGCAGTGAATAACAATGAAAAACGATGGTTGAGGTTGTTGTTATTCCATATTCTGATGCTATGTTAGTGTGTGATACAGAGAGTGTGCTGCCAAGAGTGGATCATCTCTTAGTCCTGTGTGCATCCTCTGAATATAAAAAGTTAGATTACTCAATGATCCCAAGCCTTGATAAGACTTCTCTTTGCAAAAAAATCCAACAAAAATACCAAAAAAAACCCCAAAAAATACACCTTTGAGAAGAGGTGTATAATAAATAAAAAATGGTCTTTAAAAAAAAAAATTAAAATTGCAGGAGAGGTGTCATAATGTTAGAGAAAAATGTAAGGAAGTGATATAGATAGAAGTAATTAAAATTTTTATTATCTCTATGTATATACATACACTTACAATTACTGTCAGCATTTCTTAATAGTGAGAAAAAATATGTCAACAGCTCAGTGGTTTACAGGTATTATTAGAGAAGGTGAAATAGCTGAGCCTGCAGCAATACAGTTCCCATTCAGCTCTGTCTCATTGCAGTTTTATGTCAGTATAAATTCACTGATTCAGTGAAATTCAGCCCACACCTTGATTTCTGTGTCTAACTAAAGCTGTGCAAGCAGAAGGCTGAAAATTTCTCAGTTTCCTTTTTACTTGCTGCTGATCTAGTATTATTCTAGGGTGGTACAGAAGATAATATGGTTATTCCTTTTAATATTTTATTTTTTTAATAACCAGAACTTCTTCCTTGACTTCTTGTATGTTTAGAAGTTCACTCTAAAATTTAAGGTTACTTTCATAATAGTGTGTTTGTTTTAAATTTTAGTATTCCTTAGTCTTATCTTCTAAATGTAGATGAAAAAACTTAAGAAATGTTGTAAATACTGACTTGTCACAATTTCGAGATGTTGTTATTGATTCCATCAGCAGAGTTGAGAAAAGCACTTGAAAAACAAATCTAAACCAATGGCTTCTCATGTACACAAACATGATGAATACTGACTGAGATTTTTCTCCCCCATGTTCACCTTTCTATCGTCCTACTAGAAGCAAAAGTTTGTGAAAATAGGTAAAATGGAAACCATGCATTTCTCTTTTGGCAGGATTTGGTGTTTTTATGAGTGATAGAGTGGTTGCAATTGATAAAAAGGGTGGAGGCAGAATACCAGAAACCCTGACCTATCAAGGGCCTGTGTTGCACTCAGCTTCAGTGGTCTGCTTTTTAATCATTATATGTAATTTTTGGCATCTGAAAACGGTAAAAGAGGATGCAGTGTTCATGCTGGAAGTATATTAGCCTCAGAATCAGATTGGCTTTGTTTTAGCAAAACTTTGGAAAAGTAAGTGCTAAGTGAAAATTTGCTTTCTTTGCTGATTGTTCTTCAGTCAAGAATTTATTTAGTATTTCAGTTTATTTGAAAATAAGATATTGGAGAAGCTCAATGCTTAGCAACCTAATACTTTAATTACCCAATATTAAATTTTGCTTAATTACAGAACAACACATAGGATTGTTTGACATGTAATTAAAACATTACCAGAAACTTGCTTTTAAATCTAAAAATCCGAAGAAAAAAACAGGTGCTGAGACATTTAATAATGCTCAGATATTTAAAAAAACTCTCTTGAAAGACAATGGAAAGTTTTAATTGAATATGTAGAAATAAATTAGCTGTTATTATTCAATTTATGCAAGAAGCCAAGTAGCAGATATTTTTATATCTGGGTACATGCTGTAATACTTTCAAACAAAATAACAAAAGGCTGTCTTTGAATTCGTATTAAAGTAGCCCAGTGTTGTCTTTCAGCTTTTCAGAAATGAGAGAGTTGCCTGGGCAGGCGACCCAAGAGCATCACTTTTGCCCTTCTGCACTTGAGCATTCAAATCAGGTAAAACAGAAAAAAAAAACCAAACCAACTCCATATTGAAACACTGAGCTTGGTCTTAGAGGGTTTCTTTTTCTCAGCTCTTGTGTGGAGCATCAATTACCAAAATAAAAACTTGCCTTTTCACTGTACTTAGAGATGACCTATTTCTCATGATTCAGTTGTATGGCAGAGGAGGAGGTTGATTTCCAAACCTGTGGAGTAAACTGAGAAATGCCCAGAGCAGCTGTGGCTGCCCCATCCCTGGAAGTGTCCAAGGCCAGGCTGGGCAGGGCTTGGAGCAACCTGGGATAGGGGAAGGTGTTCCTGCCTATGGGAGGTCTCTTCCAACCCAAACCATTTTATCATTTTATGAAATGGTAATGTTTTGTTAGGCTTGTGGTTCAAACATTCCAAAATACAGCAGTTATTCTATATAAATATATGTAAATGGGAAGTTGGAGTAGACTTCTCCTAGGTCCATTCTATAGGAGATGTAATATTGTGTTAGATTAAAAAGATTCCTGAGTTACACTTGGTTCTTGAGCTTCAAGAAATGGAGAAATCTATTTCCTTTTAATTCTCCTTTCCCACTGTCAGGTGGGAGCTGCAGAGAGCAGAATGGAGTTGGTCCTTTAAGGCCCTGTCCACCCTAACTCTGAGTTCCCTCATTTTCATCAGCTTCTTTCTAACCAAGAGGCTCCAGAAGGACCCACAGCAGTGCTGGGTAAATGAAGCCCCACGTCAGTGGTGTTCTGAGAACCTGGCTGGCATTGCTTGAGAGGAGGAAATAAAGCACAAAGCAAAACCTTCCACCACAGCGAGCAGCACTCGAGTTCTGCTCCTTCACTCTTTGCAGTGACTGCCTCAGCCACAGAGTTAGACCTCATCCCTGTGTCCCTCTCCTCTGTCCCCATTCTTTCCTAGAAATAACAGATTTCACCAGGAAAAGGTTGCCAGGGAATTAGGGAAAAGGTGAGGGAAATTACATAGGAAACAGGGCCTCAGGGAGGATTTTTTTAACAGGGGAAGGAAAAAAAGGTCACTTAGGAAAGAGGAAGAACATGGAGATTTAAGAGTTGTTTTCACAACTTGACCATGTGTTGCATATTACCATTCAGAAATAGATTTGCTTCTGAAATGATCATACTATTCAAAATATGCTGCTTTTTAAAATTCCCCTTGATGGTAACAACTGTCCCTCTGATTATTGTCCTAGTAGCTGAAAAAATTGGAATTTCAGCCCTCAATGGATGGTTGAAGCTAAATAAACATCAGTAGCTTTCCCCCTGTCTGAGGCACCTTCTGACTTCTGCTGAGTCCTGGGCTGCCAGATGCTCTCTTTGATCCAAACTGCTTCATCCTTAAATCCTTGAGTGTAACACCCTGGCCCAAAGTCAGTGAGTGCTGACTTGTTTCTGAGATTGCTGCATACAGAAAAAGGGCACAGCTTTTACTTTTATGCACATAAATAATATTTGGCAGAGCTATCAGCCTGAAAGTTGTTGGATTTGACGTTGTCTATTAGGATGATCGGATTGATTCTTTCCTCTTTGTAAAGATTTTAAGTCTTTCCATGAGACTCCTTCCATCCTTGAGCCACTCCTTGAACTGTGATGATTTTAAATGAAAAAGACACAGCAAAACTGCTGGTTTGCCTGTTCACTTATTAATATTCAGTCTGCCTTTTGTAGCTGTTATGTCCAGTAGGTCTAAAGTAAAGTACAAGATTTTAATGCTATTAAGAGCTGTTCCTTTGTTTTGACTCATTTTGCTACCAATTTCCAATTATTTTTTACTCTCCTTGCAATAGATATCCTGGTTTTGGTCCCCAAAATAGCTTCTAAGTTTCAGTTGCCCAGTATTTTTTTCATAGACAAGTTGACATTGCTGGTTGCTCTCCTGCTTGGTTTTGCATTTTAGTAACAGCCTGTCTCAGTAACTTCAACTTTTCTACAGCGTTTTGTTCTATAATTGTGTTCCAGCAGAGTTGCAGAACATGAATGCCTTTATTTTAAGCTGTTAATTAGCAGTGGAAGCAGGAATGTGTAGTAAGCTTTACAAATTTAACATCTAATTTTAAAATGGTGAAGTTATGTTTAAGCTTCTGCAGAATATAGAAAAAGGAGCAATAGAAAGTTTTAATTTTTACTCTTTCTTCAGAAACCACATGCTGAGGTACAGGGAAGTATCTAAGGATAAGTGGGAGAATGGGAAAACAAAGAACTCCAAAGCCTCATCAAGTTGGAATTTAACAACCTGAGAGATGTTCCAAAGACTGTTTTAAAAGTTCCTTCAAATAATGGCTTAAGATTTGCTGAGAGCAAGCACAGCCACATCTCTGGCAGCTTACATTTGAGTGACAAATGACAATACAGAAGATCTTGAAGTGTTTAATAGTCTTAGTTGTGTTTGCATATTAACACTCTAACACTCACTTTTTTTATTTTTTAATTCCTAGAAGTATGTGAGTTGTTTTTTGCTTCCAGCTCTGATGCTGACCCCCCTGATTGTTCCTTAGTTGGCTTTGCCAAGCTATGTAATATTTGCATTTGACTGGTGTAATTAAGGCTGCTGTTATTATTATATTTAGCTGATACTTTGCCATGATAGGAAGGAGCTGAGCTGAACCATCCCATTCTTATTTTCCTAATTTTTCATGTCTGCTCTTGCACCCCATATACCAGACTTCATGGCTCTCATACAGTGATTTAACATCGCTAGGTTTGATAACACACAACAAACAGAAGGAAAAGGATGGAAAAATCCCTCCAGCACTGTGAGCCAAGGGACATACACAAAATCCCATTGCTTTTTGCAGACAAATAATGAAGAGATTCTATATACCAGCCTTTTCTAAAATAGCTTCTACTTTTGATTTCAAATTTAATCAAATACTAACTTTTTTTTTAATCTGTTTCAAATCCTGATGGCTTTGAAAAAAGTGCTCAGCTTGCTCATGTTTCAGCATGTTCATGTTTTTTCTTCTGTGCTTCTCCTGCTTGCAGTGAAGTACATTGGAACTGTGCTTGTATTCAAGACCTCTTGATTTTCCTGCCATTTCATAAAGCCAAATAAAAGGACAGTTTTAATAAGCTGGGTACATTGTCATTACATTAAGAGTAGTGCTTTTTGGAGGTTTTTTTCCATATCAATATGAAAACAATTTCTAGACTTAGTGTGCTCATGACAACAAATTATGGTGAAAGCACCCAAAAAAAGAGAGACTTAGGAGCTGCTCTTTCATTTGGTGATACAGTTTTATTTATCTCTCTCTGCTTTCTTTTTGCTGGTGGCCATTTGCTATTCTGAACAGTTTTGAGAGCTGCCTCAAGTAACATAAAAAGAAATTCTTAGTCCTATATTTTAAATCTCATGATCTCTGCAAGTTGAAATGGTTTTGTTTTCACCAGGACGTAAAGATTTTGCCCTGTGTGGGGTGTCAGGTACCTGTGGGGTGAGGATCCACAAAGCCCTTCCTTTACAAAGGGATGTTTTTACCAGACTCTGTCTTTGCTGGAGAAAAGGTAGTTCTGAAGGGTCACCCAGAGCTCTTTCAGCAGTACAAAAGGCCACACTCAGACAGCACTTGTGGTTCGGAGATGGAAAAGTGTGGGAAACTCTTTTGCTCTTCTAGGTTCTTCTTTTTAGGGTTAGGATTGAAAGCACAGAAGGCTGAGTTTTGGACTTTGTTATTTATTGTCATCTTATCTAAGTTGCAGCCTCACTGACCGTGAGTGCTTCTACTGCTGTGTTAACAAGGCAAAAATGGAGATCACAGAGAGAAGCTTCAAGGTCTTCCAAGCCTAAACTACATAATTATGAGATGCCAACAAATTTATTTTAACTTTAAACCAAATAACCTGTCACCCATGTCCCACACTGTGGAATTTCTCAACCAATCATACAAAATCACCCAAACTTGTGAAGAAGGAGAAGAAGAAGATTACACCCTAAATCCTCCATCTTGTTGCATATCTATTATTTTAACCAGCTGCCTTAAATTCTAAATTTCTCACCCTGTGATATAACACACTTCTACTCAGCTACACATGCACAGACTCAATACTATCACTCAATTTTGGAAGCCTTTTCCAGGGCCTCAGGTCAAATGTCAAATATATTTTTGTGGATCATTCCTTGTTAGCACAGAAATTCTGAAATCCTCTGTGTCCCGGGTTCCAACAGGAGAGGAATTCTTGTCTGTATGCTCTTGCTGATGTGTGATGGAATCATTCTAGGAGGGTGAGGTGGATCTGCCCATGGTGTGACACCACCGTGGCCAGCCTGATAACAAGGCTAGAGCTGCCTTGGGGCTCAGCCAGGCTGACAGAGTTGGGAATGTCCAGCCTGGGGATGAGAAGGCTCTGGGGAGACCTTAGAGCCCTTTCGAGTGCATAAAGGGGCTCCAAGAGAGCTGGAGAGGGACTTTGGAAAAGAGTGTGAAGTGATAGGGCAAGAGGGAATGGCTTCAAATAACAGAGGGAAGGTTTAGATTGGATATTGGGAAGAAATTCTTCCCTGTGAGGGGGGTTAGGCCCTGGCAGAGGCTGCTCAGAGAAGCTGTGGCTGCCTCATCCCTGGAAGGGTCCAAGGCCAGGTTGGATGGGGCTCTGAACAATCTGGGATAGGGGAAGGTGTCCCTGCCCATGGCAGGGGGTGGAATGAGATCTCTAAGGTCACTTCCAATCCAAACCACTCTATTATTTTTGTCTCTATATTGAATTCCTCTCACTTTTTTGATGGTGGCATCCCTAAAAAGGCATGAAATGAGTTGGTGGCAGCCCAGTGTTGACCAGGAGGTTTCATAAGTCCCCAAGTGAGTGCCTTGCTCTGCTGCTGGAGGAGCAGCTGTTTTTCCATGGGAATCAAGCTCCCTGCCTCTGTGGAACTCTTTGCTCATACAAATCCTATAAATATATCCTGAAGAGGCAGTTTAACAAACTGAATGTGCATCTTGTATGCCATCTAGCAAAAATCAAATCTAAAGATTTAAATGTTGGTATTTTTGATGCTTCACTACTAAATAGCATTTTTGCCTTCAAAATATTTTTTAGACTCTGTGTAGCTCATGTGCTCAATTTTTGGGATGCAGCTGCTGGGAAAATATTAAGCCAAAACTGAAAAAGTACATAGAGTTTGCACCAACATTAAGACTCAAAAGCTGTCCCTTTATTACTCTGTTTTCCATGAGGCAGAGAGGGAACAAGATTTACTTTTGAGTGATTGGATGGATATTTTTGGTACATATAAACCATAGTTTCTTTGAGAGCTATGTGATTACCCAAATGGTAAAAAAAGATGGAAATTTTGTTTAACTCACGGCAGGGGGGTGTGCAGTGCCCAGAAAAGGTAAATCACCTTGAAATCACAGAGTTAAGGAAGAACAGTCAGCACGCTGCTGTCATGGGCTGTACTCTCAGAAATGGGGATCGTGATGATAGCTCTCCTTGGTTCATGAGCCCCAAACTCCAAATGTCTCAAGGACTTTGTATGATTTTTGTGTATCTTTTATGTGAAAGGTAGTTAAGGATGCTTGATGCTTGTAATAGCCTTAAATATTCAGCTCCTAAACTAGAAAGAGGTTATAACCTCATGAAATGCCACAAAACTCAGGTTCTTGTCCCAAAAATTGAAGTGGACAGCATGGGGAAAGAGAGTGAAACAGGTTGAATTTATAATGTGGGTTATCAATTGCTTGGTCTTAGTCTGGAAAGACAGACACCCTTGATTCTGTTGTAGAGGCTGGTCTGAGCACTTTAGGATGAAGAGGATTCTCCTCCAAATTTGGAATCACACAGGAATCCTCCATAGGTCACTGTCTAAATTTACAGAGCAATAAAAGACTAAACAGCACTGCTGAAGAGCCTAGCAATTTTTTTTTGCTTCTTCTTTTAAAACAGTGAACTGTTTTCATATTAATATATTTCAGAACCTGAAGAGTTTTTTTTTTTCCTTTTATGTGTGTAGAGTGGGACTCAAGGATTCTTCTTTTAAGTGTTGTGGGGTGCACCTACCCCAGCTATCAGCTACTGTATGGAGTGAAGAAAAATGATGTTAATGGTAAAAATAATCACAGAAGGATCAGATAATCCAACAAGAAAAAAAAATGGTGAAGTTCTATGCCCATTCTTTAAGAATGGTTCTATATGGAAGGTCTGGCAAGATGAGCTTTGTTATCTCTGCTGGTTCCTCAGGGCTCCATCCTTTGCTTAGTGTATATAAGACAAATATATTGTAGATAGCAGGAAAAGGCTGATTTTGGTCCTTGCAATAGCAGGGAAATAGTTCTGTGTCCTACCTAAACCTAGAAGTCAAAATTGCTTTTTCTTGTTTTCTGGATTTAACTCTCTCAGTGGTGTCTCAATGGGGAAAAACTTCATCCTTTTCAGGAAAATATGTGAGTCCTCCCAGGAGTGGCAATGCAGGAAAAACTCCTTCCACAGATGGTGCAGAGTGTCTCTGGAAATCGTTGTCTGGAGAACCTGTTCTTCTTCCTTGGTGTAAAGGGAGGTTCAACTCCTGGCACAGATCCTCAGGTGCATAAACATTCACATGTAATGATTTCACTTGAGGATGTATTTTATCTAACAAACTCCAACTGAAATGCATTTTATCCCATCATTAAAGCTTAAAAGAGCAAAAAGTCTCAAAGCCAGCAAACCAGCCTTCTGAGAGAACTTAACTCTGCTCATTTTCCAGCAAGCAGCAAGTTCCCCAGTGTTGAAATTTGCTTGCCTAAGGTCAAAGTGAATTGACAAGAGATCTCAGACCAAGACCTAGAAACAGAGTTTCAAGGCTCTAATTACAAGCTGGAAAGGGAATAGTTGTCTTAAGCTGTTTTATTGCATTGCATCGTTGACCTGAACATAGTCAAGAAAAATCAATATTTTCCATAGACTTCTGGAGTTGGCCTTGTGGGTGGATGGGGACAGGCTGCTTTATTTAACGAAGCTGATAGCATGAAGTAAATGCTGTCACAGAGTTTGTCACCACATATTGGAGGGAAAGCAATGATTTCTAAAGAGGCTGCTATTTGCACATTTATTGATCTCTTGGTGGAGCCGTAGCTGCCGGTCCTTTTGTAATGCCAGATTATTTTATCAGTGACCCATCATGTGTTTCCTCCTCAGTCCATTTATATTCCCCGTAGGCACTGGCAGAGCATGGCAAAGCAGCCTCAGTTTTCTGGCAGAAGGTGGCATTTTCTTTTGGAGTTGAAGCATTCACCCTCTATTTTCACCATGCTAAAAATTTCTAATAACTAGAATTTCTATAAAAATAATTAAGAGCTGATGTAAGTCTGCTTATAAAGAGACAGTGGGTTCTGACTGCAGGCTCTAAGGTTGTTACTTTATGTGCTGTGTCTTTCCAACATAAAAATAGAAGAGTCTCAATCTACTGTTCAGTGAACCAGACACTTCTCAGGCACTCAGAGGCTCCCAATAAGTCACAAAAGGCTAAATAAGAGAATATGCATCATTGTTCTTGACAGCCATAAAAGACAATTTATGATGAATTTTGGCTCATGAATTTAAACAGCAGTGGAATTAAGAAAGCCTCTTACAGTGCTACCAGAATGATGATTGCCAGTTGCAAATGACAGGGCTTTTAAAATCTGCTTGCTGTGTGATGCAAAGTCACTTGGAGAAAGATTGACTTGATGGTATATTTTAATATTGTTAAACAGCTGCTTGTATGGTGTAATGAGTCCCTAACCTTGTTTGATCAAAGTGAATCAAACAAACTTGTTAAAGTCCTTAAAGTCTCATAATTTATGAAGTTTAAAAATTCTTTTAAAAATAGAGTCTAATTGAGGTACATATTGCCATTTCTGTTTCTTCATGCTCTACAAAGCCAATTAATTCTCTGAGAAAGCCAAATGTGTGACAAGGAGGAATTGAGCACAGCTCAAGGGTACTCATATCTTTGAAGGTTTATTTTTGGATGGGATGCAGGCAAGAAAATGTTGAGCCTGTGAAATTCCAGAAGTGTCTGGGTGGCACCAAATGCCATCGATGTCTGGGCTGGGGGAGATGGATGGGATGGGGACACTGTCTCAAATGGGTATTCAAGAGGTTGGGTGAGCAGGTGGAGGTCATTTGGTGGTGTGAGTTGCCCATGCAGATGTTGTTGTTTGTAAAATCATCTACTGGAGAAAAATCAGTTTTTTTATCTGGAGTGGACAAGCACAGAGTTTTCATGTGTGGCATCTCCTTTAAGGGGGCTTGGAGAGATGTAAATCTTCTTTTCTTAGAGTGCTTCCAGCTGCCACTGCACCACTAGAGGGAAAAGGAGGCTGGTCTAGGGAGATCCTGATCCAGATGGCTGCTGCAATTTTATGGCCCAGATTAGAGTGGTGCAAAAGGTTACATTATCAGCAAGAACTTGCTGCTTTAGAGACAATTTTTTTAGCTTATCTTTAATGTTCATAACTTCCAGATACTTAGATCAATCCTTCTAAATAAAACATTTCAGCAGTGGCTTATTAGTGGCATGTGGCATCATCTGAATCCTTTCCCTCCTTGGAGAATTAATGTTTAAAAAACAAAAGTCCCATAAAACATTAGGCTTGCACTCTGGTAATTATCTAATAAATATTTGTTTTCAGTTCCTCTGTGTCTGTTACTTGCAGATGTTTGCATCTAAACCAGGAAAGTTGTCTATTTACAGCTCACAAGAGCAATTCTTTCCTACCTAGCACAAAGATCCTGGTCCTTATGAGTAGAATAAAACAACCAGTTACCTCTCTACCCTCTGGTGTTGTTTAATCAGTTTACCAACCTGTTTCCCAGCCAGGGTTTTCTTAGTACTATCTGAAGGCAGATATCTTGTTTTGCAGGTATCTCTGTAAAACGCCTTGAGCACGAAGTCGTTATCTGAGAGCCAGAAACTAAAATTGATCTGCTTTAGGCTTAGCATAATTTCCATGTCTGGGCTGACCTGAATGGTATTGTCCAACAGGTTTCTGAAAATGTCAAGAGCCAGAGGGGAGGTCCCAGTGAAATTGAAGTTCTTCTTCCCTCAGAGTAACTGAATTTTCAAGTCCCCAAGCCCTGTAAATAAAAGAGAAAAATTGGTAATAAGAAAGGGAATTAATAGGATAGTCTTTCACAAAATTTATGTAGCTTTCAAAAACTGTTGCATTGTTGTGTTTAAAAGTGCTGGTCTGCAGCACTTTCACACTAGGAAGATAAGATTAAGAACTTGAAGGGGCAGCTCTGGGAATTAACAGCCAGAAGAGCTGATGGATTTGAAATAAAATAAAAGCTGCTATTGGGAAAAAAAAATATTTGAAGCTAAAATAGTGCAGCTGCCAATAAAGTATTCAACAGACTCAAATGTTTACCTTAATACTGATGTCACATTTCCATTTAGTAGGCAAGTACTTCTTTTCAGCTACTGTTGTCATTATGGAAATCAGCTGAATGAATCTCTGCCATATAATCCATTATGGAGTAAATTGGAATCTGAGGCAAAGTTACTCTTGGGCAGATGTGAAATCCTGTTTGGATCCGCGTGTGAAGTTGTGTTATTGCAGCCCTCTGGAATACACTGCACTGGGATGGGAAAAAATTCAACAGGAGTTAGAATGGTCTTTTAATTAGAAGGAAGAAAAATGAACAGACACTGATGCATCTGCAGAGCATCTGTCTTTATTAAAGATTTCTCTTTCAGGGAAGCTATATATTTTAAACTCCTAGAATTCATAGTGAAATACATCTTTGCAGGGAGTTTTATTTAAGGGAAACAGGGCACAGGTTCTAGTATCAGAGGTGGTGTTTTCACCCTTCATGGCTTTATTTGTACTTTATGTCTGTATCTCTTTGAACTCCTCTCAAATGTGTCCATGTTCTCATTTATTCTGTGAAGATGGCTGAATTTGCAGGATCATGCATAGAAATGTGGCCTTATTCACAGTTTTACTGTGCAGTTCATGCATTGGGGATGAGATTGGTGGATTGCTTCTGAAATAAACACTATTGGAGCATTCCAGGTTCCTACAGCCCTCCAGTTTTTCTCAGAAATCTTCCCTTTTGAGTATTTTTTCCGTTTGCAAAAAAATCCCAACTTTGGTACTTTATTCTGAGCATCCCCTGCATGAAAACTCATGCAAAAGAGTTTAGTGTTACTGAAATAAGGACAGGATGGATAATTACTGTTTTAAAATGAATTTGTGTCTTTTCATCGGAAGCTTTCTTTTTTTGCCTACAGTTTACTGTAGGGAGTTTTTGCAAGAGATATCCAATTCCTGATATTGTTGAGGTGTCTGTTTTACGTTTTTCTTCCCTTATGAGAGCTTTAGAATTTCTCTGGGCAAACAAATTGATTGTTACACTGCAGTATGGGAGGATTTTGTGTTGCATTTGTTTGAAAATGTTATTGCTCCTGGAGCTTCATGTTAAACTAGCAAACTTCTGTAGTCTCTGCTCTGTTTTCTGCTCCATTTGCATATTTTTTTCCCCAACTCTACAGTAGTGCTAAAAGGAAGATAATGAACAAAACATGAGAGTGCTGCAGGAATTAACAGTACTGTGAGTAGGAAATGCATATTCTTAGAAAAAGTTTGGTGTCAGCAGAATCCAGGATCACAGGATGAATTATTTCTTTTCTTTTTATTTGCTCTCAGGCTATTTATCTACAGTATTTAGTACAAAAGGAAACAGAATAAAGTTTCTAAAAGAATTTCCATGGGAAAAAAAAAAAAAAAAGAAAGAAAAAGACAAGTATTATTTTTGCCTATTTAGAAACAAAGTGAAGCAAAAGCACGTAAAACAGATTTGGCCTAAAGATTTAAAAAAGTTTACCTATTTTTTTCTAGGACATAGCTGCTATGCTGTTCATTGGTAATTAGCCTAGTCAGACCATATAGAATACTTAATATTAGAAAGAAGTATTTGTAGGTATGTTTTACACCCAACAGTTCCTTAAGGTGCTGTGGATGATAAAAAGTACATGCTTTGAAATAGTCTGTGTACCTGAGCATGAATTCCACCCATTGACAATGTTCCAACACAGAAATCAGCTGCTTTTTGTGGCATGGGCTACAAAGATGAGCAGGGGGCCATAGAGAACCACCACTATGGATTCAGACTGAGAGAGCTGGGGCTGTTCAGCCTGGAGAAGGCTCCAGGGAGACCTTAGAGCCCCTTCCAGTGCCTAAAAGGGGCTCCAGGAGAGATGAGAGGGACTTTGGACAAGGTCCTGGAGTGACAGGACAAGAGGACTGGCTTCAGAATAAAAGAGGGGAGATTGAGATCAGATATTAAGGAGAAATACTTTACTGAGAGGGTGGTGAGGCCCTGGCCCAGGTTACCCAGAGCAGCTGTGGCTGCCCCATCCCTGGAAGTGTCCAGGGCTGGGTTGGATGGGGCTCGGAGCAACCTGGGATAGTGGGAGGTGTCCCTGCCTGTGGCTGGGGGATGGAACTCAATGATCTTTAAGAGCCTTTCTGAACCCAAACCATTCGTTGATTTTTCCTGAGCTGCAGCAATTCACACAGAAACACAACACACCACAGGAACAGAAGGTCCCGTTGACCACAGCTGGTGTTTGGAATGTGTATTGAAATCACCAAATAATCACAGCATATGCTGGAGGAGGGAAATCACCCTCTCTCCCACCTTTCAAACACCTCCTCAGCACTGCAGATGCATCACCAAATGGAGCCTTCTCATCAGTGCCAAAAATTAAGGACTGAATGTAGTTTGTTGGTACTTCTTAAAAACGATCCTCAGTGCTGTCTACAGAATCCTGAAATTAGTGTTTTAAATGTGGGACAAGCCTAGAGACCCAAAGTACCAGGTTAGGAGCCAAAGAAGTTTCATACCTGTATGAAACCTGTGTGCTTCTTTCTTCTCTCTGTTGGGGTTTATCACCTTTAATAGGACAGTAAGACAGAGCTAATTAAGAATTGTGTCTCTGTCTTTGCTGTGCTTTGGCTGCACACCACCAATCAGAGAATCAGGGAATCATTTATGCTGGAAAAGACCCTTGAGATCATTGAGCCCAAAATTGCCATATTGCTCATGTGTGCTCCTACACAAGCTGGTGCTTTTCAAAATGTGGTGTTCACATGGATAGTTAAAAACATTTAAAATACCCTTTCTTCACGCAAGTTTCCAGTCATTTTTGTGTATCAGCTAATCCTAAATTAGTCCATTTGTAGATGGTAACATTCCCTGGAGCCTCTATTTCTATCGGCTATTTCTTGGGGATTTTTTTGATTATATATTTCTGGTTTGGTGTTTGTTTCGGTTTGGGTTGGGTTTTTTTTTTTTATTTGAAATATTGATCTCACAGTATTATTTGACTTTGCCTGAATGATTTTCAAGTATGGAAGGCAGCAAATTCCATAAGTATGACACTACTATGTTAATCATAAGGACTCCATTGCTAGCATTGAATTTTTTAGGTTTAGAAATAGATGAATGTAAATCAATTTTACCAATATTGTAGTGCTGAATTAAAAATGGTAAAATCTTTTGCACTGTGAAATTGCCCAGGGATTTGAAAAAAAACCTTACCCAAAACCCCACCCTATGTAGTTCCGCTCATGAATTTGTGTAGAAATTATGGTCAGTCCAGTGCCAAACAATATTTTGTGACTTTCTGGATGCTTAGCACTTCAGACTATCAGGCAATTTATCTAACATTTAAAAATTAAACCAAAACTTTTTCATTTTTCACTAGCATCTTATTTTTAAAATTGAGATTTTTTTTTTTTAACATATCCAAGTCAAGAGCCCCAAACAAGACAATTAAAAAGTCCTTAAATATCTAGAGGAGTGGGATTTTCTCCTCAAAATTTATCCAGGGACCTCTTCACATGTTCCACAGTTCAGCAGTGACTGAATGAAGTAAGCAGGCATTGTTTTAACTCCCCTGGGGATGCAGGAGAGTCTCCAAGAGAAAACAAGGGTGTCTTTTCTGCATAAACAGCAAACTATTCTCTACACGTTGCATCCAAGCCTTGAAATATCATCATGGTTTATGCTCTGGCTCTTATTAGAGAAACAGAACTTTTTACATATGAAGGGAAGGGCAGAATTTGTTACATAATTTATACAATCATTGAAGTGTTTAAAGTGTTTCAGAACCTGTTTCCAGTAAAAGTTCATATAAAATATAAGAATTTTGACATTCATTTCTTTGTCAATGGCCTGAGAAGATGGTAAAGAGGAGTCTTTATTTGATGGCTTGTGCATGTGGAGGGGCAAGAGGACAAATTGAATGTGTTCTACTGGGGAATAAAAAAAATCTTCTGAAGACATGGAACGAGACTTGGAAGCCAGCAAAATTTGACCAGCAGATAAATGTAGAATGAAGCAAGACTGGTATGTATAGGATCATAGAATATCCTGATCTGGAAAGGACCCACAAGGACATTGAGTCCAACTCCTGGCCCTGCACAGGATACCCCAAGTGTCACACCACGTGCCCAAGAGTGGTGTCCAAATGCCTCTGTGTGTCTTTGTGCTGTGACTACTGCCCTGGGAAGCCTGCTCAGTGCTCAAACATCCTCTGGTGGAGAACCTTTACCTAACATCTGGCCTAAACATCCCCTCACACATTTTCTTGCTAAACATACTGTCATTGTTAAAAATCAGGATCAGTGTTGTGATACGTTTCACACTGCTGTGGCAGAGGCAGCTCTGAGTTACTGTGATTAAATCAGAGTATTGGCCAAACACAGGAAAAGTGTTTCATCATTTCTCATTACTCTCAAAGCAGTGATGTCCCATGTTTGTAAGATGCTGCCCCGAAGCCTGGAACTTCTCCAAAGAGGAGTGGGGTCTTCAGAAAGGATGTTGTTAAGGACCTGGAAACTTCTTCAGCAAAGGTATAACAAAAGAACTGATAGGAGGAGGACAAAGTCCATTTCATCTCACTTTGCTGTAGTTAGGATGGAAGGGTTGACCATGCTTTAAATATTTCATACTTCCCAAATTGAGATGAAAAAGTAGATGTGATCTTGACCCACACAGACAATGTCTATACACAAGGTAAATGGTACATGCAATACTTGTGCTCATCTTGCAGTGCTGTTGTATTCTTAGTATTCAGTTTCATAGTGTAACAAGAGAGAAAGTATTTGGATCCAGAGTAAATCAAGCCATACTTAATAATGTTTTCCTGTGTAGCCGATCTAAATATCTGTGCTACAGAAAAAATTGTGTGCCTTAGACTGTCAGCTGTGCTCTGCCCTTCCACCCTTCCTGCTGTGGATATATTCTGTATCTGAAACCCCAGATATCAGTCTTACTCCCTAGAAATTATTTTCATGTCCTGAAATTTTCAACCCTTGTTATCTGAAGGAACTGGCAGTCATGACCAGAAGATGATTCCTGTGCTTGGATTCTGTACTTTAGTTTTCAGTCTTTAGCTATTTGTGCTGTCTGGTGGCAGAAATAATTAGAATATTTGTCAATTGCTGCTATCACTGGTAGTTTTTCTGACAATGTACCTGGAACAGAGTGTTGCCTATCTCTAAATTGACTATCCTCTTGTTCCCACTTGTCTTCTATAAACTATTTTCCTTGCTTAGCCCTGCTTTCATCCCCTGTTTGCTCTGTAGATCTTCTTCCAATTGAAATTTGGATGTTTCACCCCTGAAGCCTTGAAGAGATTGCAAAGAGATTGCCAAGATGATGATAAGTGTGAATTGAGATGGGAGACTTTCATATGAACCTCAGGTGTGCTGGGACCTGGGCACTATTGGCAGTTCTCAGTTCTCTCTCTCTGTGGTTGAAAACCTGAATTAATCTATCTTCACACTCTGGCTTTTTTTTTTTTTTTTTCAGTATTCATGTGAAGTTGTTTGGATAGTTGGTGTTTTCTCTCATTTACAAAAAGAGCAGTGACCCTGAGGAGTGTCAGAGGTGTAGGCAGAGAATGGGCAGATGTGGGAGCTCTGGGGATTCTGCTGCCCAGCAAACTCTGCAAGACAAGTCCTGCTAAGAAAGAACTGAGGTTTTGTTTAATTATAGCAGCAGGTAGCACAGGTTGTAATGTCCCACCTGTCCCTCAGGGGTGATCTCCCATGCGTGTCAAAAGTTTCAGCATTCAGGAACGCCGAGCAAAGTGTGAGAGAGTTGAGCACTGAATCTTCATAAAAATCAAATTCAGGCCTAGCATTTGCAGAGAGAAACTACCAGGCCAGAAAGCCAGCAGGGAGGATATTTCACTGCAGACAGGAGTCCTATGAAATGATAAAATTCCCAAATTATCTGATGTGCTGTGATTTAGTTCTGGCACAGGTTGCCCAGAGAAGTTGTGGTTATCCTGTTCCTGGAAGTGTCCAAGGCCAGGTTGGATGGGGCTTGGAGCAGCCTGGGGCAGTGGGAGGTGTCCCTGCCCATGGCAGGGGGTTGGAATGAGGTGGTCTGGAAGGTCCCTTCCAACCCAAACCAGATCCATGAGTCCATGATCTCCCAGATTGACACAGCACAATAATCTTTTATGGACCAGCAAATTCTTTTATGAAGAGAACAGATTTGTCCAGAGAAGCAGGTGAGTGGCTTGGCTTGGTTTGTCCTTTGGACAGAGCTGGGCTGCAAAAATGAGCTTGCTATGTTAGACAATTTTATGAAAATCATCTTTTAATTTTTTTTTCTTTTTTTTTTCTCTCTTCAGCTTTTTTTTTTTTAAGCTAAAGCTTTCATTGGCTTTAGAAGAAAACAAAGTCTACAGCATATGTAATCTGAAAATGCACAAGAGAAATAAAGTGCCTTTCATGGGGAGAAAAGAGCGAAGCCTTTTCACTTCCTTGATACAGTAAAAGTTCAAGAAAGTCTACCTATGGATTTTGTTTTTAATCTAACCTTGATAATGTTGGGTTTGAAGAACTGGATGAACTTTGCATCAAGCTAATGCTGACAATAATCTCTCAAATCAATACTGAAAATGCCTTGCTTATTTAGTAGAAGTGTCTTAATTGGGACATTCAAGGAATAAAACAAAATTAACTGCTTCCTCTCCAAATATTTGTAAGGTGCACGTGTTTTCTGACTGAAGAGATTTATTTGAGGAGGAATTTAGTGTCAAGTCTTTAGGCAGACATCTCAGCTGAGAGCAGAATCCCATTCTTGCACATCTGTACTATGAATTTAGTTGTTATTCCCTGTATTTTTTTGTATGTTTTGACTGATCTCTGTGGAATTAGGCTTTTGCTTGTCTCTCTTCACTCTCACTGTATTTTAACCTATCAGGTAACCAACCCCAAATTTAAAAACAGTGAAGGAGGACTCAAATGTCATTTAAAGATCTATCAGTTTTACAAAAAAAAAATAGAAGAAAAATACCCCAAAAGCTATTGAACTTAAGAAGAATCTGGAGAATTTGTCTGGTTTGTGTGGATGTGGTGCTTAGGGGCATGGTTTAGTGGTGAACCTGGAATTGCTAGACTTTTGTTTGGACTCCATGATCTTAGAGATCTTTTCCAGCCTTAATGATTTAATGATTTTTGTGCTTGGCAGCAAGTACTTGTAGGTCCAAATCAACCCCAGTGCTCAACTGCTTTTGCTTAGTAAAGGTGACCTTGTGATGGAGAGGATGGAGAGCAGAGCATGCACATCCTTGGCATTTCTCCTGGTGGCTCTGGTGGTTTTCAGCAGGACAAGTTATTTTGTGTCTCAAGGCAAGCTCTGAACAAAATGTGTAGGAAATAGTTGCTGTCTGGTGTGGACCCCTAAAGTGCATCAAGGAGTCCTGCATGAGGCCCTGGCTGTGTTTTACTTTCTTCTCAAACTACTGTTTTTAAAACGAGTTTTATTTAGTTTTGTTTATACTGCTCAACACAAAGACTGCCTATTGTTGTGGGTAAATGCTGAACAAAATTATTCCCTTAGGATTGATCAGCAGTATCCGATGGTGAAGTATCTCTCTGAAGTGTGTCTAAGTACTTTCCATACCTCCCTAAAAACTGAACAAAACTCACAATCTAAAACCTACTTTAAAACTTGGGTACACGCCGAGAGCTGTTTTGCTTGCTCTTGTCCTTCAGTGCAGGCTGAATTAGTTGGCTTTGCTTTTTGATTCTCCTTTGTGCAGTAAAGGATTGTGCACTCGAGTTTGTTGGGGAAAAGGGGGTTTCATCCTTTACAAACCAGTACAAAGTGATTGGCGAGGCTCCACAGACGTCAGAAAAGCAGTTTATTAGCAGGAAGGTGAGATGAATAAATGATTTTTTGTGATGGACATGAAGTACAGAATATCAAAAGACATCTGTGGATTTTTTCCAAAACAGTTACATGTTATTCTTTACTAAATGTTATGCTTAAAAATAAAAAAAAAACTAAAACTCATCAGTTGTTCTGAATTTTGGTAAATAATTCAAGCTTCTGCTGAGATGACAGTAAGCTTTTCAGGGCTGGTGATGAACATTAATTTCTTGGCTGGTGTAATGAGGCATAGAGTTGTCATGCAGGGTCACTCTGGGCATAGGAAATGGTGCCAGTCGGAAGTGATAACTTGCATTCTGTCCTGCCCAGGTGGAATAGCAAAGATTTGGCTGTAGCAGCCCGGGCTGTAGCCAAGAGCTCATCATGCATGCAGGAACTTGAAAGATCAGATGGTGCCTTATGCGAATGGCAGGGGAGCAGAGATTAGTCAGGAACAGATATAGTTCGTATGTCAGCGTGTTTAATGTTTCCATTCTTTATTCTTGAATTCATAATTCAAATCCATTGATATCTATTGTGCCATCTTATTTCTTCAGCTTTCTTGGCTGAGCTTTAGCCATCGTTGGTATTGCAGTCCTTTCACTGCTGTGCTCTTGACACGAGCTGAGGATGCATCATTTAGCATGATCCTGCTTTTTGCTTTGTTCAGAGAAATGACGACAGTAGGATGATGTATGTTGTGCTAAATATATCCTCAGGGTTTAAAAATGGCATTTGGTTGGACATATGGGGCAGTGCTGTACGACATCAAAAGTCATGCTTAAAAAGATCACGCTTCTTCATAAGAATCATGCATTTCTGGCAGTTCTCAAGGTGTGTTACAGAGCCAGTTATTTTTGTCACTGATGTGAATTTCACAACCTGTTTCCTTGGGACCTGACCTGAACTGTCATATGTGGTAAAACAATGTTCAAGCCTGGATAGCAAAAAACTGGAGGATGTTAATATAATCAACAAGAGGTCTTTTTAGTTTTAAAAGCAAGTCAGAGTATTTACCTAATACCTGTTTAAAAACTTTGTCATCTGTTAACTGACAGACCATAAACACAGGGTCTGATTTTTGGAAGTACTTTGTTTTTCTTGCCTGATTGGCCATATGACTTTGAGTTGTCATTGAAAGGCTTCTTTGCTGGAATCAGTGAGTTAGTGAGATTCAGTGCGATATGCTTTGGGTTAGTAGAATTTTTCCATTACTCAGTTATCATAAAAAATGGAAAGAATTATTCCTGGCACTTTTCGTAGTGGAATGGAAAGAATAATTGTTATTTCAGAGGCATCCTGCATTATTGATGCCTAATCACAAATAGCTGTTTTGAATTTAGAAATAAATACATAAGGCAAAAATTCCCCTGTAAATCCATTTGCCAGTAGAATCCAGACTTAGGCTTTTGAGAAGGTGCTTCATGTTTCTTCTCATGGGCTGCACACAGCTGGCACCTGGCTGTTCACCTGTTCAATTGCTTTTGAATCACATTCATATGGTTTTTATCAATGTCATTTTAGTATGTGCTTGTGAGTGGATTGCTTATTGACTGCTTTATGAGAATATTAAATGCAGAGGTGCAGAGTCAATCCTCACACACTTTCTCAGTCACATTGGGACATGACAGATTGGCAGCATGTGCAAAGTTATTTGGAAATACTGTTTTGGCTTCTATCCGAGCTGTTGGACAATGACAAAAAGAGATGGAAAGGCAAAGAATTCCTTTGGAGGGGGCAGCCCAGAATCCTTCATCCCATAGGGCTGAGAAGAAAGTATGTTATCCCTGGGGAAATAACTTGGCACACTGGAACAGCAAGGTCAATGAAGGCCAGCACTCTCATGGTCCTAGCTGGGGAAGACAAAGACAATGAAAGTAAGGAAAGGAGGAAAAAAGTGGCTTTAATTCCCAAAAAGAGCTTTGCTTTTCAGCCTGGTTTCCTTTGCAGTAGCAGGAATCAGTTACTGCAGAGCTTTGGGAAGGTATTCTGGTGAGTTGTTTTAGTGTAGCTCATATGATGAGTTTACCTCAGGAAGAAACAATTGCAGGAATGAGTGGCAAGTGGAAATAAGCTGTTCTGAGCCTGGCAACACTCATTACCCTGCTTGAAGCTTCATTTGAGAGCTCCAAAGTTCAGCAGTGAAAAGGCGTTTGGTGGCTACAAGGTGAGTGAGATCTAGTGAGTCACTCAAAGATGTTTCCTGGAAAAAGATCCCTGTGCCAAACTGATTGTCCTAAACAGCATGAAGTGTCTCATGTTTCACTGTCCTTCTCCTGTGGTGGTAATCACTTTTTAAGTACTTGCATAAGGATTTTGGCCATTTTAAATTTCTGCTTCTTGAACTAAAAGAAGAGGTTTTGCTATCATACATGGGAGATTTTTAATTCCTGTGCAGAAAACAAGTCAAAATTTTATTTTATTTGCTTTGCCCTTTACTCACATAGAAGTGGAAGAGTGCAAACACAGTCAGGTTTGTTCAAATCTAACAACAGACTGACACTATAATCTGGTGATGAGTTTAGAAATCATTTAGTCAAACTTTTTCCTGATGGATTTTCCTGTGATTTGTTATGCTTAAGGGCTGGGGGAAGAGGAAGCAGGAAAGCTTTAGCATATAGACTAAACTGAATTTGTGAGTGCTTAAAAATGGGCAAAAAGTTCTCTGTCAGCCTTTTTGTGTGAAGTTAAAGAAGCCCCAGGCATGTTGAGCAAGCTGTTGAGATTACGTAGTAATGAATAATACATGTGTACCAGTGGAGAGATCGAACTGCTGATTATTTAAGTGAATATTTTTGTGGCCAAACTACTTGTGAAATATGCAGAGGATTTATTATTAGCAGAAGGGATAAAGAGAAGATTGGACAAAGCTGTTGAATGATGGGAGCAGGTGTGATTTTTTACAGGAGTGGTTGACCACACCAGTTGCACGATGTTTTGGAAGACTGGCCATGTGTGTTTGAAAGCAAAATTGTTACCATGAGCCACAACGTAGAGATTCTTCAACATACCTTGCTTGAGGGAACTAACCTGGAAGGTAATGCAGAGCATCACAGCCATTTTCATTGTCTTTCCTTTTTTTCTTGAGTAATTGGTACTCCTTTGTCCCAAAGATGTAACAGTGGGAGAAGTGGTGTTCCTGATAAAGACTTTTCATGCTGGGGGCAGTGGGAGAGGCAGACTGCCACATATTAGGAGTAGCCAAGAAAGGCAGAACCAGTCCTTTACCCTGTGACTGTTTCTTCAGGAAGGCTGACACTTGCATTTCACTCAGAGACAAACCAAGATTGTGACTTTCAGTGAAACAAAGCTGCTTCCCTGCTGTTGAAGGCAGTTTGCTCCCAGTCAGGGGTAGGATGTAAATATTCACCTGCCACCTCCTCACATCCCCCCAGCCGAGCTCAGTGCACCCTCTGGAGCTTCCCTGGAGCTGTGGAATCCTTGCAGCTCATCAGCCCAGGTGTCCTTCACACTTCCCATTCAGGTGTGTAACTCCAGCCAGTCTGAAATTAGATGATGAGAGGAAATATTCTAATGTGGATCTGTTTAAAGTTGCCTTCAAGTATTACATCAAACAACAGCATGGTGCTGAGTCTTCTATTTTTCACTTGTTTAAAATTGAATGTGGACAGTGAAAGTCATCAAAACCAATTATTTTAATATGCTGAAGGCATGATTTTATTGTAGTTTACTTGCTGCATCTCTTTTTGACCCACCTAACTCTTAGAGAAAAGGCAGAAAATGCATTTCAGGCTTATTTAAGAAATTTACTGTCATGTATATTAATGACAGAAGCTGTAGTTGCAGTAGCTGCACTGTCTGAATTCTACTTCTTCCACACAGCAGAGCAAGCACCCCCAATTCCAGCTCAAGGGGAGTAACATCAGCTTCTTTCACACGTGCATTTTGATTTGGCCCTTTGTTGTTACATTATGGTGCCCTTGTGTGTTATTTCCCCGGGTGTTATTTCAGCTACTGCAGTGCCCAGCCATTGGATGCAGGATGCAAAAGACACTGGGGAATTCAGGTTGTTGGAGGGATTTCTGGCACTGTCCTTCAGCTGCTCATAAATGTTCTTAATCGACCCTCTTGGCAGTCTTTGTACCCTTGTGGTACCGTGTGAGCTGCAATCATTGCAGTGAACATCCTCACTCGTGTGTTTGACTGCATCAAACCCTCCACACATGGGTTCATCATTTGGTCAGGTAACAAAAGCTTTTTCTTCTCTTCCAAAACTGTGTGCTCTCACCTCTCAAATCAAGTCCCACATTCTCTGCTTTGCTTTAATTTTTTCAGCTTTTCAGCTAATTGTCCTCTTTTTCCCCTTATGTGGCCTCTAACATATTTTGTAGCACTTTTAGCTCACTTTTAAGATTACTTATTTTAAGATAAGTAGATTCCTTACCAGAACTGTTTTGTTTAAATTCATATTAAAAAGGTGATTTTCCTTTCGTGAACCTCTGTTGACCAGACTTTAACTCCATGAAAATCCTGTACCCAACCTTATTTGCTTGCACCTAACTTTAGTTTGCATGCCTTGGTGCTCAGCTTTTGTGTTTCAGTTCTGCTTTTGGTTCCAGAGAGCTTCAGAGGTCTTGAAGCTCATTTATAAATTTGCTTCATCCTCAAAGTGTTTGCATCAGAAATTTTCACATTCCAGTGGCAGAAGATTTAATCTTGTAGATTTTTTTTAGTTAAATGGTGATGTTACTGCTGGGAATTCATTCTAAAACACACTGCATTGTGATTTTTCTCAAACTCTTTACAAGTATAACACAAAATTCTTTCTAAAATTGCATCCTGAAAATGTGACAATGACCAGGAGCTGGAAGTTCAGTTCTTGACAGAGATGTGGCACTTTATCACTCATTATCTCTGTTCATCACTGCATATTATTCCTAGCAGAATAAATACCACGTTGGTTTGCCATGGTTCTGACCACCTTTGGTTTCTTTGAGTTCCCTTCCTCTTCTATACATCAAAAGCAAAGCACAAATGAGTACAGTTTATAAATAGAATGATGTGGAGATAATTGGTGGGACGAGGGGAAGAGTTTTCAGCATTCTCACTGCTTGGTTCCTTGGTGACAACTAGATTTAAGTTCAAGAAAAATAATTTTAACAAGAATCTTGGCAATTTCTTCCCTTTGCTGTCTGTCCCAGGAAATGTCTTCATACTTCAGAGCTTTCATGTGTTTATCTGTATCTTGCTTTTGGGTGAATTAATGGAATTTGCCCTGTAGTTTCATTGAGCAGATAAATTGCTCTTTTATTTAAGTTATATGAAAGAATTGAGGAAGGAAAAAGCTATGCAGCCTTTTTGGGGGCAGAGATTGTTAGAAGCATAAGTATTTCTAGAATTATGTCATAATAATAGTTTATTTAAAAGGACATGTCAATTGTAATGGAACCAAGACATGACTAGATATTGATTTTTTTCTTGATGTGCTTGTGCATTTTTAGAGTAGCAAGTTTGTGGTTTGTTTCTTTGTGGTCTTTTTGTTTGTTTGTTTGTTTGTTTGCTTTTTTGCTTGCACTTTTTGAGTCTTCTAACAGGATAGTCATAAGTAGAAAATCATTTTCAGAAATATACCATAGAGAGATGGAGGCACCACAATTAACTCAGTGTGTAAAACAGGTTTAAATGTTTTAAATGTGACTGACCAAAAGGATGGGTTTAAATCAGCCTGCTGATAAGATTTAGGCCTCAATATGGGACAAAAGGTATTTTTGGGAACAGCAACAACAGAGCCTGAGGATCTCTTTGGTTAATCCCTTCTCTGGTTATACTGATCTCTTTGTCCTCCTGACCTTCAATATTACATTGTTTAGAGCAGCCTTTTTTATGGGGCTGGAGGAAGTTTTTTCTTTGGGTATTTATAAAATGTTGGTATGTTCATACAGTTCCAGCTTCCAGTGAGCTGCAGACACTTTGGTGGCCCCATGGTGGCCGTGAGTCCCATCTCCCATTCAGAGAGGTGTTGCCACCAGTGGGTCAGGTCAGATGTCCCCTGTCTGTCAGGGCTGAGTCTCCTCAGAAGCTCCTGCACCTTGATCTCCATCCTTCCAATTACCCATCCCTGACTCTCTGGAAGAGCTGTTGGATGGTCTGTTCTTCAGGTGCTGACACTGCTGAGTTTAACCAGTGTGGGGCCAGCTGCACCCTCTGAGTGTGAGCATTGCAGCTCCCAGGACACACAGTTTGTACCAGGGGCCGAGTAATAAACACCAAGGGCCTCACTGCCAAGACTGGAGCACTAGAGAGGGATTGGTACAGCTGAGACAGAACCAGATCATTTAAAATAACAAGTTGTGCCCTATGCTGTATAAAAATCTGAGAAGATAAATCCAAAGCTTATCCTTGCAAAAGATTGACTCCCACCTCATTAGAAAGTCTGATTCTTTGGATACTGCCATGCAGCAACCAATGGCTACAACAGGAACACAAAGTAAATTCAACTCCTTTTCATCCAAAACTTTATGTTCTTTTGTTCTGTTTTTGCTGTCTAGCCTAATTTTTCTCACTCTGTGTAATCATTCACACTAAATCTTCTGAGAAAAATTTCTTCATCCCTACGATAAGACCTGGATGACAGGAGTCAGTTGACATTTTTAGAGTTTGCATAACAGAAAAAGGGTTACATAGAATAATAAAATCATAGAAAATCATAGAAAATCTCAAGTTGGAAGGGATCCACAGGGACCATCGAGTCCAAGCTGTGCTCCTTTCAGAGCATAAACAATAAACCATATGACTTGGCTTAAAGCCTCATCCAGACACTCCCTGAACTCTGCCAGGCTTGTGGCTATTTCCAGATAGAACTCCAGTCATCAGCTGTAACAGGAAAGAGGGGAAGAAAGTGGCCTCCATGCCCTGAAGGCAGAGTTTGATGGCTCCAAGAGGAAATGCAGGAACATTGTACATGGAATATGGTGACAGTGGGTTATGGAGGCAGGTATTTTCACAGAGCAATATTTTCCAAGACAGTGGCCATCTGACAGCTGAATTATGAGAAAGCAGCTGGGTTTTGTCAGGGTAACATGCTCCAGGTCTACTGGAAGATGTTCTTTTGTATGAGGTGAACTTTCCTTGGCTGTTGGCAGATTGCACTAATTTGCAGTTACCCTGGAAAAGAGGAAGACCTGTCTCTTCTTGCTGTGTAGCAAGTTCTCAGTATCCTGTTGATGTGGAAGAGGTCAGCTTTGGAATCTCTTCAGTGTTGCCTGCTCTCCCTCCCTGGTCATCCAGGGCCTTACTGGGGTGCTTGTAAGGTCACAGCTGCGGTCTTGTGAAGGCTTGCTATAGGTTGTGGTTAGAGAAATCAATTTTCTCTAGCAATAGGTAACAAAGTGAAATACTTCTTCCAAAAGCCCTCTGTGGTCTGTAATCATCCTGCTTGTCTATGTCTGGGTTTTGCTATGCTGGAAGTAGGAGGAAGCACTTGAAGTTTTAATTTTATGCTATCAGGAGAGAGCGGTCTGAACTGACGTGTCCAAAATAAAAAATAATGATGAACTTGCAGCCACTGGACAGATACTGAGCAGAAGCAATTGTTAGCATTTCCAGATTATTTTATATTTAGAATCTGAATAAACTAAATCCAAGATGAAGGATTACAGAAAACCTTTCAGATGGAACACTACAACAGGCCCTTTTTGAAGAGATAAAGAAACTGTATTTCTGATAAGGTTTGCATGCAGAATCCTGAAATCTTTGCAAATGAAAACTCAGTTTATGAGGAAAAAAGCCAATGTAAAGAGCACTCCCATATGTCAGAAAACTGAGAGAGCAAAACATTTTCATAGCCATTCATAGTCATAATGCGTTCAAAGAACTCTATGTACATTTGTAAGTTGTCTTGAAGCTGGAGAAAATTAATCTGTGCAGCTCCTGACCGTGCCTGACGCATTGGACAGACGTCAGGGTTTTCCACTGACTTCATTTCTCCCTGTCTGCACTCTTGATGTTTTCATTTCTTTTAAAGTAAACTGTATGTCTGAATTCCCCAACTTTCTAATACTTCAAAATTATTTGGTGTATCAATACAGTGTTTAAAATTACAGAAATTTCCAAAATGTGCCTTCAGGCTTCACTTTGTCTTAGCTTGTATTTGCAGGCATGTGGCATATTATGGTGCATCCTGGTGGTACTATAAAGTTCGACTTTGAGCAAACACTAAGCTTTTATTTGTAAACATCTCATTTAAACAGCAACAGTCAGAGTGAAAAAATTTGAGTACCACTTGAACTTTCGCTGGAACATTATGAAAAATGGATGAGACTAGAGAAAATAATAGGTATTGACAATTACCTCTTTGTCAGATTTTCCCCAGAAAATCTCCTTACTTTGCATGCTTTTCAAGGGAAGAATATTTTTTTTCCTTGTCCTTAGTCCGTATCATTTAATCTTGGCTTGTTGTGTACCAGCTCATAGAATGGCAGTTATAGTTCAGTAGCTTTTGTCTAGAGTTCGTTATCTGTAATTGAATGTATGCACCAAGCTGAATATATTTATTTGTAACTTGATAATTAAGCTGCTGCAGATGCTTATTCTGGGAGGAGAGGAGGCAGGCAGCCTCTTATCCCACAAATGCTGCTCTGGCTTGGGATGGGAGAACCAGGGTGTGTTTGAAGGTAATCAAAATTCACCTCCCAGCAGGTACAACCACTGTTCATATCTCCCAGGGGGCTACATGGTTTGTTTATTAATTTTCTTGTCTCCAAAGTAAGTGAACATGGAAGAAAAGGGGCATCATTGTCCTTTTTGTAGATTATGCTGGCCCAGATGTTACTGAAGACCAATGTCCTAAGATTGTTTAAGACTGATGCTGCTCAATTTTGGTCTGCAGCTTTTTCATGAGGGGAAGAGGAGGGGCAGGCACTGATCTCTTCTCTGTGGTGACAGTGACAGGACCCGAGGGTTGGAGCTGTATCAGGGGAGGTTTGAGTGCTGGAAAAGAGAGGGGCTAGGCACTGGAACAGCTCCCCAGGGCAGTGGTCACAGCCCCAAACCTGACAGAGCTCAGGGTGTGTTTGGACAACACTCCTCAAGCCCATGGTGGGATTGCTGGGGTGTCCTGTGCAGGACTAGGAGTTGGACTTGATGATCCTTGTGGATCTCTTCTAACTCAGGATATTCTATGGTTTTATTTTCTATGAATTTCAACCACTATAGCTCCTGATTTTGATCTACCCTGCAGGTTAAGGAGTGCTGATTTCACAAGTTCTTAGCTAAAAAGAGTAGGATATGTGGGGCACCTCACCATTGTGCTGATACTGAATTATGTGAAGCTTCTATTTTAAAAAAAGAGAGAGGGAGAAAGTTTAGTGGGAATGTATTGCATTTTGGTAGTTCATAGTGATGAAAATGAGAGCACACTGACGTCTGGTAGCCATGGTTGCTAACATTTCAGGAAGCACAAAAGCAGGGATGAAAGTAAGTTTGTTGGGTTTTTTTTTTACCCAGTTCCTCTGAGGTTTTTGAATAAATCAGACATATAGTGCCACCTTAATTTTTACTAAATATATCTTAGTTTGCTAATGCAGACCTGAGATGGCATTGTAGAACATAACTGCTTTGTTTTTGCTCTAGTTACCCTTATGCATTTTTTAAAGTTGAGTTGGGTTGAGCTCTTATTTTCTGTCAAGTGTGAGAGCTGCTGCTACATTAAGACCCATTAATCATGTTTTAAAAATAAGTGCAGGTTCTGAGAGGAAAATCACTACGTTCACTGATTGACTTTCTGGGTAACAAATTAGGGAAAATAAATTGCCTTGGGAAGAGCTAACATGCTGCAAGGCCTGATCACTGGCCATGTTCTTGTGAGATAGTAAAAGGCACATTTAATGTCTGTGCCTAAGTTGTCCATCTGAGGCCAGTAGGACCAGGGGTCCTATGAACCTGAAGAAAAAAATGATGTGACTCTTCATGGCAGTGTGGTGCATGAGAGATGGACCCTTCTGCTACTGAGTTTAAAGACATCCTTACACACAGTGTGCAGAATAATCTGAACACACACAGAAAAATCCAGGGAAGAAATTTCTATCACTTGGTTTACCAGGTATTCAGTCTTAGGAGTATCCTTGCAGATAATAAAACATAGCAGAGGTGAGTATTTTAAGATGGGAGTGTGATCAGTGAAATCTGCCAGGTTTGCCAGGCTGTGCTGGAATTGTTGATTTGGGAGCCTGCAGCTGTTTATTTGAAGCTAAAATGGGCCCTGATACATTGATGTAGAGGGTGCTGAACTCTGCATGGCACCTGTGTACAGAACTTCTCAAAGAAAGTTTTGGGTTCAGGCTGAGCTCCTACCAGACTCCTCATTAGCCAGGTAAAAACTGGCTTTGGATCTGGACTGTCATTGCCCATGAGTTTATTTCACAGGAGTAAAAAAATGCAACGTGTCAGAAAGGAGCAGGTGTTGTGGCAATGAGCAATGGTTGTAGAGCACATCTCGGAAACTGGAAGGATTTCTTTCCTAAAATTTATGGGGTGAGCATGTATAAATATGCCCATGAACAAAGTTGCATAACATCTTGTACCCTAAGGCAGGGTTTATTACCTGGCTTTGGTTTGTTTCCTGCTTGGCTCTGGGCAGCTGGAGGTGCTGGGTACACTCAGAGCTGTGAGAGGTTTTACACACACCTCTGTCACCTCCTGGGTGCTGTGGCTGTCTGTGATGATGGCCTTGGGCCTCCAGGTTTTGATGACAGGACTGCTTTCTGCCTATTTTCTTTAATAACTGTTGTTTGGGGTTGTTATCTTTGTGTTTTGAGCTCAGGGATGATTGTTTTGAATGTTGCCAGCTTCTCTTGGTATTTATTTTAGTTTTCAAGAAAAAAATGTAGCCAAAAGTCATTCTGAGTTGGAGCATCTTTGTGGATGAAAAATGCAAAGGACAGTTGTATGAGGCTGCAGATGGATTTGGGGCTTAATTTCTTCATTAGAGACTCAAAAAATAAGCATTAATGTTAAATTGTTGCATTTATGGTCCCTTAGAACTAGTGTAGTATTTTGAAATAAAGTGGAATATAAGGAAGAAATAAATAGCTGTTTCTAATTTCACTTTCTCCCCTCAAAGCTATGTAGCTTGAGTCTCTGCCTGGCACTGTGTTTGAAAGACCATTAAAATCATCCTCCTGATATGCTACTGTGAAAGCCTTTTTAATTCTGAACGGCTATGTTAATGCAGAGACACGAGTTTAATATATGAAATGATTAAAACTTCTGAATTTGTGGAATCTTTGAATACAACAGAATTTTACCAGGAATGACCATTGCACCATGCTGCTATAAATTATTCAAGTACCTAGGAAGATGTTTTCCCCACAGGGATTTACCACCCTCAGTTCATCCTCCAAAGTCATTGCTTCCTTTCCATAGAATAATTTCATCTCCAAAGATGACAATTTCTGGAGAAATCTCACCCATCCTCATCCTGTACAGGTTCACCAGTCTTAATATATATATTTGTATATAACAAAAGTATTGTGCCACTTTAAACAATATGGATAAGAAATCTCTTGTTTTCTCACACTTGCATTTCCTCAATGCAAATCTTTCATAGAACTTCTCAGTGAAATATTTTTCAACAAGTGGCTCTGTGTCTTATGTACTTCTGTGGTTTTTTATGTTGCCTGTGTTTTAAAATAGTTTTGAATATTGTGTCTCTGTTCAATTCAGCTTAACCTGAAAGTCTGTTGCTGTTTAGTATTCTTTTTATTATATTCTTATTATTATAGTGTCTGGAAGAGGACAACAGTTAGGATTTATTTGTGGGTGTGAGGGAGTTAGGAGTTAGCGTGTGGAGGATTTATTTTGCCTGTTTGAGAGCAGTGAATAATTCACTGTGGGATTGCTGAATGCTCAGGAGAAGATTAAAAAAAATAATTAAACTCTGTGAATATTTTCTCTCTTTTCACAAGGAAGCTGTCTTAGAGGCAGAGATAAAATGACACAGTTTTTAAAAGCATCCCACCCAAACATGGCAGCATGTAAGCTGAGAGTCAAAAGTGGAAATGTGTGTGGAAGTCTTTATTCTCTCTCTAAATGCATTTATACACGTGTGTGTGTGTATTTGAAGTTGTATAACTCTTATGTCCAGCTCCCAATCAGATCCTTTATGTCACACACCATTAGTTAAGTGCCAACACGCACAGTAAATTCTGTATGTGAACTCTGATGTTGTGGTACCAAATCAGTGAAGTAATCACATTAAACATCATTATTACCTTAGATAAAAAAATTCAAGACTATTCCTGAACAGTGTTTTCTCCACACTGTGGTTTTGTTTCACTATTAACTTGGTGAGACGCTGCAGCAAAAGGGTAGTGAAGCTGCCCTTGGGGTGGAATTTAGGGTTAGGAAGAATTGTTCTGTCCTCCTTTCCATTTGAGAGGAGGGGAGAACGTGCCAAGGCTGCAGCCTTTCAGTCTGGCACCTCTGATAAATGCCCTCAAGACACAAAGAAATCAGCTGAGACGGCTTCTAAAGGAGATGCTTTGTGTCCATGAGGCTGCAAACTCAAATTATCAGACAAAATTCTTGACCAGTTGGCTTTGAAGGCATCTCATAGCCAAATATTTGTACAAAACCTGGTGGGGGGGGTGTTAATTTTATTTTCTTTCTGCCCAAACAAATGCTCTAGTTTTGTATTCTTTCTTACTAACAGGGCTAAAATGTGTTGCCCAAAATTGCCCTGTTCTCTGTAGTGGTGTAAGCAATTGAAAGAGGGTTTCTTTCCACATCTCTCTTTTGCTTAAGGTAGACTGTTGCAAACAGGAACTCTGGTAGCAATGGAGCCCATTTTTTGATTTATTGCTGAATAATAATGAGAGTTGGACCTATTTGATGAATTTTGTATAGATATTTTTTCTTGAATACTTGACCTGTGATTTCCACGGTGGCTATTGGTGATAAAACAGCACCACAAAAAAAAATCCCAATGCCACAACTACAAACTTGACCCTACATGAGCCATTTTGCTCATAAATTATGCAAAGGACATTTTGTGTTTCTTTGTGTGGATATGGAGAGAGAGAGAGTAGAATAAGGTGCCCTTTTTCATCTGAGTGTTTGAATGGATGTTGCAGACTGGGATGAGACTGAAAAGCATTTTCAAATGGGAGGGAAGAGCAACTTCCAAATCCTCTAAGCAAAGTTGGGGGTCCTTCTGAATTCCTGGCAAACTACTAATGGCTAAGTTTGGATGGCTCTGTTAGCTTTGTACATACCAGAGTTCAGAGTACATTTTCCAGTCCTTTTGGAGCAACTGTCTGGGTTTCTCTTCTTGCTTGAAATGCAAATGTTAAGATGTATTTGTTGCCAACTGACAGAAAGCAAGAAAAATTATTTTAGAAGAAAGAAATCAAGCGAGCAAGCATAGCCATTCATTATTGAAATGACAGTGTTTCATGGCAATTTTGTCTTGAAATAACCTTCTGGGTTTGCAAATTGTGCAGCACTATTTTTCAGTAGCCAAAACTCTTTGTCACACACTCAAAACCCCTTTGTGATACATGCACTGCTATCTCAGTAATGGAAAGGTAGAAGCAGATAATTGGCAAATAGAATTAACCATCACTGTGTTCCAGTGAGGGCAATGAATCAGTATTTTGCTTTGATAAGTGCATGATAGTGTCCAAGCAATTTGGCAAGCCTTTAAATTTGACTTGAGAAAATAAGTGGAAAAGCATTTTTTTGTGTATCCCCAAGAGTTGTCTTTCCCATCCTGCCCTTACACCCAGAAATGTGGAATTGGGAGGTTTTTTCCCCGCCAGTGCAAAGTTTGCATCTTGACACTGCCTCCTTCATTAGGATGCCTGTATAAGATGGATATTCTCAGTGAGGGTCAGCCCCTGAGCTAAAGTCATGGGATGTGCCAATTTTTGAGGCTGCCAAGGTGTTTCAGGAGATAAGTAAGAAATGGCCATGTTGTACATTCAGTATTTTTTTTCTTTGCCATCTGTTTGAAAGAAGTACCTTTAAGGAGATTCAGATCAGGGAAAAAATTGCAGTAATTGTTTCTAGATGCCTTATTCTGTGCAGAATCAGTTGCTTTAAAGCCATGGTCTTTTATAACTACTTTATTAGAGATATTTGGCTTTTTTTCCCCATTCTTTCTATTAACCCACCAGTAATACACGGGTATTCTTAACACAAAAAAATAAGATCCAAGTTAGGTCTAATTTCCCATTAGGAGATGCTCAAAGAGCCGGTGATACACATCAAATCTGTTGTTTCTCCCTGAGCTACTTGTACTAGAAGAGAGTTAATGTCTGAAAATCATTGCGACAAACCTCCACGCAGCCACCTAAACCCTGCTTTTGCTCGGGTCTTGGGGCAGAATGTCTGACTTTGAAAGCCACTTTTAGATAACAAAATAATTGCCTTGGGACTGCAGTCATCTCGCTGCAGATGGATTTCTCCTGCTGTACCCAGAGGAAGCTGCTGGTTTGTTGCTCTCTCGGCTGCTCTGTGATCTGGCGGATATTTTGCCGCGGTGTTTTGGCTCCCAGCGAGGTGCCACGTGTGTTATTAGAGCACTCTCCCCCTCAGTAATCGCTGTGTCTGCTCTGATAGGGATGAGCCCCACAAAACCTCTCATAAAAAGCTCTCATAAACACCGGGTGAGAATAAAGGGCTCCCGGCGAGGCCTTGTTCAAAAGGTGTGTTGTGGTTTTTTTTATGTACTGTTTTTCAGACTCTCAGTTCAGGAGTGGTTTATGGGAATTAATTTCATTTTATATCTGACATTGAGGAAGAAAAATTGCCACTGGTTATTATTTCTTTAAGTAGGCTTTTATTTTGATAATTGGAGTTTGGAGGGGAGGACAAAGCTGTGATACACATGTGTAAGAGCCCTCAGTTATCTATGATGACTGTAATGACGGTGTGCATTGCCACAGGCCTTACTCATCCATCAAATCAACCTTGTTTTAATGGGTTATCATAGACATTTAGTAGAAGAACTTTCTCTTGAGAAGCAGGAATTGAAGCTGTTGTTCTCTTGTCCCTTCCTGGACTCTGGGTGTGGGAGCTGCCCCTTGGTGTGCAGCTCTGGAGGAGCACTGCAGTGTTTATCCATGGAAAGTGATAATATTTGGTGTTTGTACTGTGCATTCATGTCTGGAGCAGAGCAATGCTTTATATAGGATTCAAGAAGTATTATAATAATAAATCTTAGCTACCATTCCTGTTCTGTTTTGTGAGAGTGGTATTCAGAAGTACAAATAAAGTGAGCACACAGAAGGAAGGGGCTGTGAGGCAGAGCTGGCACAGTTTGTACCCAGCCCCTAAAATCATGACTCTGTCATTCCTGCGGCCTCTAGGTATGGTCATCATTCAAAAAATCAAATAATCTTCCTTGATCACTATCTCTGTCTTATTAAATCAATGTTTCATGACTCTACACAACAAAAGTCTATTGTTGTCTGCAGACAAGTGGGCTGCATTTTAGATCTAAAAAGGGAAATTAAATTCATAAATTAGTGGAGATATCCAATTTTGTGTTGTCTTTTATTTTTTTGTCCTGATGCTGAGATTAGTATCTTACACAGATGCATCAGAAAACACCTGGTGTTGCAGCTCAACTAAGTGCATACTTAATGTTCCACAACAACACGTGACTAAGGTAGGCAATGAAAAAAAATTAGTCTGTTATTGGCTAAGATTGTACAGGAAAAAAATACATTTCCTTCAGGCAGCGAGAAGGAAAAATCATCAGCAAAGATGATGAAGACATTCGTAATAAGATTTTGTTTTTAAATATTCCTTATTTATACCTCTTAATAAAATGAATGCACAGAGCTAAGATTACTGTTGAATGAGATTATGTTCTCATCCATTTAATAATGATGCAGTTGTAGCTTTTTTCCTACCTTCTCTTTTAACTTGGAATATTTCGTACCGGGCAAATTTTGACTGGGTTTAAGTGGGTTTATTTTTTATTTTTTTTTTTAATAAACTTTCAATTTGTTTAGTCTGAGTGGAGCTTCATCTCACAAAAGTCTAAACATCATTTTTTCTAGTCGTCTTGTGACTTCAGTGTCTATGTACTGCAAAGGCCACATGGACAGGAGCCTTTTTAGGACAGTATTTTGAAAATTGAATTTAAAGAGAGCATTTTGGTTTAATTTGCTGGGTCAATTTGTTTAAATGGGCAGTAATCTTGTATTTTTCCTGGTGAGAGCCTGGACAGTACAGAGAGTACATTTGGGCATCATTTTTGATGCTGCAGAATATAGCACTTGTGCTAATAAATGCTGGTAAACTGATAGGTTTATGTATTTTTACTCAGAATGACTGATTTTTGGCTCATGTATTATTTGTGATTGATTACAGGTTGCCTATTCATTTTCATTCTGGCTGGGCTATGGAAAGAGAAATTACTCTTTCTCTTTATTTCCTTACTCCCCTCTGTTCTCAGCCGCCTCCCCAAGAGATCAGCTCCAATCTCAGCACTGTGTGACTGTTAGCAGTTGTGACAGGCTAGCCTATTTTTGGAAGTCTGTCCCCACTCTTTCCCTGCTGGAAAAGAAAAGCAAGTTATCTTTAAAAATTAATCCATTTGGAAGAGGAGGAGAGAGCTTTAGGCGGCACTCGGCGCGCAGTGCTCGGGCTGCAGTTCTGCTAACGACGCGTTCAGCTCGTGGCACGGGCTGGGAGAGGTTTGCACTTGGCCTGGCACAGATCACCTGCCCTCAAGCTCTGCAAAAGCCCTTCTGTTAGCAGAGGCAGCAGACTGAGGTACAGCATGGAGCTGCATGGATGTTGTCCAGTCATGTCTTCTATTTCACACATTCCTGAGCTGCTTCTGCAAACCCAGAAATGCTACTGCTTGTCTCCAAGGAACAGAAACAGGAGTTCAGAATTTGGCAGTTAGGGCAGAAAGACTTTTTTAAAAAATCTTTTCTTTTGACCCTCCTTTAGGCTTGCAGACTCTACAACTAGTAGAGTGCATGTGTTAGATTGTACTTGCAGTTGGATAACATCCATAGCACTGCTCCATGCTGTGTGCTCAGTGATTACACCTCTTATTTGGATGTGGTCTCCTTATAATCATACTGCTACATCTCTGCATTGCAAACTCATCCAAAATCAGGCAGACATCCTGAAACTTCCTCAGGATTATCAATTAAAAATATCAAGAAAATGTTTTCTGGTAGGGAAAGGTGTGGCAGCAAAATTACATTGTCAATGGATGATTTATATTGTATCAAAAAAGCAAGAACTCAAAGTACATAAAACTATGACCAAAATAGCTTTTATATTTTCATTCTATGTTGTCTGTGTCCCTAAAGCTGAGGAGCACACTGGGCAGCTGATGTTAGGGCTGATCTCCTAAAGCACTATTATTTTGTTTTCTCATAGGTGGTTATTATTGGAACTTTATAAATAGACTCTGCTGTCTGTCTAATCTCTTCATTTAATCTTGTTCTCGACTCTTCACTTTTTTCCCCTTGTGTATGATGTGAATACCTCTGTGCCCACACTTGGTGCTCCTGTCATCGCTGTACAAGATCAGAACACCTTTCCCTGGAAAGTCAATGCTGAGTCATCTTCAGAAGGAGCTCCTGCTCCCCACATCAGCTTGGTATGCAAGGAATTAAGTATTCAAAATACCATTTATGTAGGGGCTACAAAAGGAGTGGGGAGCACTTGGCCCTTCAGGGCTGATCTTGTATTTTCAAGGTCTGTGGAAATTGTGTTGTTCAAGGCTTCAAACCACAAGGCACAGATATAAAATGTGAGCGAGCTCATGAGGCAGAAGCCACAAAAATTGATAAAATAAAGTACCTCTGGAGGCAGGACTGTGATACCTAATCACAGTGCTCTGTTAACATGGACGCCATCCAGCCCTGGGGCCCCCAAAATGCCAGTGCAGGCCCAGAGGAAGCCACAAAGTTCACGAGAGGATTGGAGCACCTCTGCTATGGGGACAGACTGAGAGAGTTGGGTCTGTTTAGTCTGGAGAAGGCTCCAGGGAGACCATGGAGCCCCCTCCCAGTCCTTAAAGGGGCTCCAAGAGAGCTGGAGAGGGACTTGGGACAAGTGATAGGGCAAGGGGCGATAGCTTTAAACTGAAAGAGGGTACCAATCAATATCCAATATTCAGTCAAGAGATGACTGGATGTTAGGAAGAAATTCTTTGCTGAGATGACGGTGAGGCCCTGGCACAGATTTCCCAGAGAAGCTGAGGCTGCTCCATCCCTGGAAGTGTCCAAGGCCAGGTTGGATGGGGCTTGGAGCAACCTGGGACTGGGGAAGGTGTCCCTGCCCATGGCAGGGGGTTGGAACAAGGTGGTCTGGAAGGTCTCTTCCAACCCAACCCATTCTATGTTTCTGTGGTTTCCTGAATGTGGCTTTCCCTTTGTCCTCTTTAAAGGATCATGGTAACACTCTCTGGCTCTTTTTGTCCTCTACAGCTGCTGAAGCTCAAAATGTGCATCAGCTTATCTGGGTGGACTGGGTTAAACTGAAAGTGAGGCTACAGCAAAGCACATATTGATTCCTCCCAAAGAAATATATCCATATTTTACACTTTTTAATCCTTCAGGTTTAAGAGTTTCCTGAAGAATATAGCTCATCTGATTATATTCTTACCAAAAGGTTTTTGATTCATTATTGTGCCACACAAAATTCCCACTTCTGTCTCATCTCTGCCTTCACTGCCAGAAAGAGAAGCCCCTGAGTGTGCAGGTAAAACCCCACATTTACTTTGTTTCCTGTCAGCCAGGGCAATGCAAGTGCACACCTGCAGAAATTCAGACTGACACAACCAGCAAAAAAAGCTCCACATGTCTGTAAATCCCTGCTGTGAACCCTACATGAGCTGGGGTGTGCACTACACACAGGTAATTCAGTGGATATTGGGGAAATTTTAACATAACAGATGTTTCCATGCCCATGGCAGTAACCTTGGATCTAGTTGACCTTTAAGGTCCCTTCCAACCCTTCCAACTCTTTCTTTCACGTAGAACAGAAAAATTTCATTGTGGTAGACAAAGAAATGGGAGAGGAGAAACAGTTTTCAGGATTCTTTCTGGTATATATTGGTATGTATGTATGTATATATGTATGTATTACCTGTTATTTTACAAGGTAGATCAGTAAGGGGCAGCTTTCTTTGGGTTTAAATTCCTTCTGCATGGTTTGGTGCATGGAAAAGAAATGTTTCCTTAATTCTACCCCTCATGTCATTTCTAGAAGATTAAGCATAATTAGGCCTGTAAATTGATGATCACTTTTTTGTATCCATCACTGATAGAATGCAGCATTTTTCAATACTTATTTGGAGCACATGTGAACTAGCAAAGTAATGAATGGGCTGTGCTTCTGGACTTTGTCTTTTCATATGCTAAGCAGTAATAGTTAATCAGCATTGGTATGTGGTGCAACATCAGATCATCAGACCAAAAACATCCATCTGCCTCTCTTGAAGTGAATCATCATTGTAGCATCCTTGCTCAGTGTCTTCTGTAGAAGAAAAATGAAACAAGCATCTTTTAGCCTCCAGAGTGTTTGCTTGCCTACTGTGAATATTTAAGAGGAGAGGGAAGAGAAGCAATGCAGGTTTGTATTTGTATGAGGCTGGAGGATCTGTAATGTTTTCTTTACATTCTATCAGTCCATCTGAAACAGATGTGTTTCTCTACACATTGACTTGCATGGACATGTGGGGAAATCTCTGTTCATAAAAATTTTACACTGCTCTGAATTTATATCTTTAGTGAGAGAATCCGGTCATCGAATCTATCTAGGTGTGCTCTTTGTTTTTTGATTTTTTTTTTTGTTTTGTTTTAATCTGAATTAATTGAATGTAATTGCGCGTATTTCAGTTGATAACTTCATGTGCACAGTGATCAGAAAATAATTTTTTCCTTTTTGGCAGCAGCTTTATCTGCTTTTCTCCAAGTGTTTCCAGACTAACTGGTCTGAATTTCTTAAATCAGTTTTGTGGCTATAAAGTATCATGACAAATTTCAAGGCAATCTATATTTGGACACAAAGATCATGTCCTGGGAAGTTGCTCTGATCTATTTGCATGTTTAAACTATTGTCCTTGACTTAAAAAAAATTATTCTTCCTCCAAGAGTCGAGTGCTTTTCCTTCACCACTCTAGTTGCTTTGAGAATGAGTGCTACTTGTACCTTCCTTTTTTTCTGTGATCAGAGTACTTTTTTATCACTGTTAGTGACAAACAGAAACACACAGACTCCAATTGAAGTTCCTCAGAAGGCTAACAAGAGTTTATTAACAAAATGAAATATCTTATATAAGGCACTTTGCTACGTAAAAGGTGATTGGTGAATAGGAACACCACCTTCTCTATTACCATTGGCCAAGTAAGAGAAACAATGTATTCTATGTTATGAAAAACAGGGATGGAAAACACCACCTGTTGTTTTGAGAAAGAAAATACTGTTTGGAGAGTTTGTCTACAGGACTTCTCTTGGGAAAGTGAGAAGCTTTTCCTTGGGAAGAAAAGGTCCTGACAGGCCTTCAGCTATGAAGTTTCAGACACAGAATTGTCAGTCCCACACTTTTTAAATTTTGTAAATAATTATTTAATACAACTGATTAAAATAGTTTTGGCTCTATATTATACAATGGCTAATTAAACTGATCAGCTGCAAGAAGGTGCAACAACTGTTGCATCTTGACTAATAGCTGCAACTAAAATGTAGCCAAATTTTGGCCTTTTTTTCATTGGAGGATCATCCTGCTTTGTCTAGTCTGATTTGAGTGCCCAACAGCATTGATTGGCAGCCTGGATGGAGTTTCCAAAGACAGTCCTGGCTTGTTACTGCTGTAGAAGTGATCAAATTGTGCATAAGGTGTTTATTACAGGTCAATAGAAACTTACCCACTGAATGATTATGTAGAGCAGTATTTTGTGTGCTGTTAAGATGCAGAAAAGTTGTTTTGTATGTACTGAATATCAATAGACCCCACCTGGAGCACAGTGTCCAGCTCGAGGGCCTCCATCCTGAAAAGGACACGGACCTGTTGTAGCAGGTCCGGAGGAGGCCACGAGGATGCTCAGAGGGCTGGAGCTCCTCTGCTGTGAGGACACTCAGAGAGCTGGGGCTCAGCCTCTGAGGGCACCTTAGGAAACCTCCCAGTACCTAAAGGAACATCAAGAGAGCTGGAGAGGGACTTTGGACCAGGGCATGGAGGGATAGGAGCAAGGGAATGGCTTCAAACTGACAGAGGGCAGGTTTACACTGGATATTAGGGAGAGATTTGGAGGCCCTGGCACAGGTTTCCCAGGGAAGCTGTGGCTGCCCCATCCCTGGAAGTGTTCCAGGCCAGGTTGGACAGGGCTTGGAGCACCCTGGGATAGTGGAAAGTGTCCCTGCCCATGGCAGGGGGTGGAACTTGATCCTGAAGGTCCCTTCCAACCCAACCATTTAATGATTCTATGAAATTATGCATATGCTGGGTTGGCCACAGAAAACCATGGTCAGGTTGATTAAATAACTCGGAAAAAGTAATTTGAGGAGTCCTGTGACCAACTCAGACAACCTCCTAGAGGAAGTTTTGGAAATGTTGGAGAACCAGGAGGCAAAGCACTTATGTAAGGATGCAAGTTGGAGCTGATCATTCTGGGATCCATGGAAATAGATGTGTAATGTGCCTCTGCACTCAGCTGAGGATGTGTGACTGTCACTTGGAGCAAGCGAGAGAGTCTCCTCAAGGCATCTGGCAGAAGTTGTCTGGTTCCTCCTCTCCCTCCCACTTCCCCTGGTCTCCAGCAGTGTCTCCTGTTGGAGTTCTTTCAGTGTATTTTGCCATAACAACTGTAGGTCTGTCCTTTGTCATTTCCACTACTTGGAGCCTGAACCAGGGAGTTCATGGTGCATTTGAAAACACAGAGGAAATCTCAGTTTTGCCAGCCTGAGGATGATTCTCCCTTTGGCCAAAACTTGTTACTCCTGTCCCCATCCATGTTCATCTGGTTTTAGTGTTAAATGCTTCTCTTGTTCTCTTTTCATTCACTGTAATCTCATTTAGATATAAGGCATTGCCTGTGTATTCTTTTCCTAATTCTACTGTTTCAGTCACTTTCTAAGGGCTATTTATGCATATTATTGTAATTCTGCAAGTTATGGGTGTCACTAAAATTCCAAATCATTCCAAGTGCTTCCATGTGGCCACCTTGGCTTTACCACTAAGTTAACCAGGAGAGGAAGGGGTTTAGATGGATTTTTTTTCAGATGAACATCCATGATTGTCCTTATCTCTATAACTTTAGCCTCATCATACTTTGCTCTGGCAATTATCTATTGCAAAAAAAAATCGTTTTTCTTTATAGATTTGATCATTATACTTCTTTATCTTCGATTACCAACATGCAAAGCAGATCAGTGTCAAGCAGCTTCCATAATATCTGTAATTATACAGAGTAAATCAATATTTGGTATAATGGAACAAGAATTTATCCATTGAGATTGTGAATTATAGTAGTGTCTCTGATGTTTTTTAATGTTTCTGTATTCCAGCCCTTCAAAATGCTAGGATGATGTTGACTGACAAAAATTGTATAAAAGACATGGTTCATGTGTTGTTTTTTGCCTGGGAGTCCAGGTAAAGAGTCCTATTTTTTGTGTTATGTTTTAACAGAGTAAACCAGGGTGCTTTATACTACAATCGAAAGCCCACTGTGAAGGCAGTTAATTTTTATTTATCATGTACCTACAGGGAATACTCCATATTATCCCCCTCCTTGATTAAAACATTTTCATATTTACATTGCTACCAAACACAGGAGTGAAAGCACTGATTTCTAATAGCCAAATATCTCAATGCTAATGTGCTTTATCCTGCCCTACAGACTAATAGTAATGAAAACTAAAATGACATTGTCACACTTGCATATTAATGTACAGAGACCTGACTGTGTTTATGTCAGCTGGAGTTATCAGATAGTAATAATAATAATAATAGTACATAATAATTCCTGATTTTTTTCATTTATACCTAGAAAGGAGTTGTCTAGAAAGGAGCTTTATGCCACTCTTCAAAGCTTGCTCATGCCTCTATTTTCTATGTAGTTTTTTTCTGAGTTGTGTGGCAAAGTGTTTTTTCTGCTTTTATTCTTTGGGACCCTAGAAGGCAGTTCACCAAAGACAGCCAACTAATGCCTGTGCATCATCATCCTGAGGTTTTATAACTCTCCTGAAAGGCTGTGCTGGATTGTTGGAACATGCTCTTTTGTTCCCTTTGATGCAGTTACCTGTACTGCATCCGTCGTGAAATCTCACTTTGTAAACACTGTTGGTGTTCTTGCCATGTTTCCAAGAAAAAAGAATGGGTGTAAGGAAATACAGGAGCTAGTTACGTGAATAATTCATTAACACAATACATTTCTCTTAGCAAAGACAAAGCTGTTTGGAATGTGAGGGCATGGCTAGTGATTCTTCAGCCCTGAACGATTTCCTCTTGGTACTGTTGTGCCTGAGGAGTGGATTTCTTATCCCCAGAGTAAGTATTTGGGGATGATTTGGGTGTCTGCAGATCCCTTGGAGGCATTAAGAACTGTTAGAAGTGTTCATTAACTGGTGTTGGTGGGACCTTTGCTGTTGGTGGTGCTCCGTGAGGAGATGATGATGCAGGTTCAGCTTCAGGTCAGTTTTAGACCCTGGGTTGATCCTCTTTTAGAGGAGAGCAGAATTGGTGTGCTCAGCATGGCAGTATGGATTCCTAGCAAGGAAAGCCAGAAGGCTGTTAGCCTAGGAATACTTCTGCAAGCAGAGTCTGCTTCTCATCTCCAGTGTCCTTCACACCGTGCACTTCTATCAGATATTCAGGTGGTATGGCAAAGGATATCCCAACCCTGCTAATTTGTTCTGTGATCTTTCAAACCCTTTCTTACATCCTTATATTTATTCATGTGGATTGTTCATTTGACTAGACTCGTTGCAGAGTAGGAGATGCATAAATAGTGCATTTTGAGTGCGTTAGGCAAAGTTAAGGGAGATAAGGAAAGTGTGTCTGTGTCATTGCAGACTCATTTATTTCAGGGTGTACTGTACAGAACATACCAGCGTGTTCTACAACACAATTTATCCTTGTGCTGCTGGTGGTACAGAGAAGTGAATAAAATATATTGTTAGAATGTAATAAATCATATTAATATCGAATAAAATAGCATAAGGATCTTGTTATAGATACTGTGGCTGCAATATAACCCAGGGCAATATGGGAATAAGTAACATTTATTACTAAGTGTAATTCTTATGCTGCTTTGAAAGTGACAAACATTTGACATGTTCAGTTAATAGGTTTAATTAAAATTCTGGATTCATTATGGAGATGAGTAACTCTCCTTCAATACCTTTGTAGGAACAAAAGATACATTTCAAGAAAGAAAATATGATTAACCTAGTAACATGTATCAGAAGAATTGCAAATACTCCCTTACAGGAGCATGGATCATGAATATTAAATTCTGCCTCCACCAGCAAAGAGGGAATGAGATTCAAAGCAAATTGGGTTGCAGAACTGCTGGATTTCAAAAAAGTGATTTTAAAATAACTGTAAATGCACTTTTCAAAGAGGTGAACTGTTGCTTCAGACAGATCAGAGAAGATTAGAACAGGAGAAGGTGTTGGAGTCTTACTGTAAATTTCAGCATATTATTGAAGAATAACTCAGGTGTAAAACATTGAATGTGGGATTAGTTCCCTGGGTTTAAGTCTTTGCATTCATCCCATAGTCACGTAAAAAAACTTCTAGGAGGGTATTAGACAGCTATCCCAATTCTTCCACTGTTTCCAAGAAAGTGGCAACACCAGCTGATGCATTGTAATACGTTATATTTATAGGTCAATTTAGCAGCTTTTCCTATTAAGTCTTATCAGGCTGTGTGATTTATATGATATTTATTCAGCATGCCTGTAGCAGATATGACTGGCTAAGTTGAAATATGTAATGTGTTAACCTCTGAGTTGAGCTAATGATAAAGTTGAATGAGGCTAATAACAGTTTAAAACAGCCGTATGTTTCCCTTCACTTTTGGAGGCTTTCAATCTTAGATCTTTTTTAGCCTCATATAAAAATACAAAACTTTATTTCTCTGTGAGTACAGTGTGTTGTTCTGAAGAGTCACCTCCAGGCCTTCAACTTACAAGTAGAAGAAAAAGGGATTTGTTTTTAATTTGTTCTGAAATTCCTTTTTTTTTTTTTTTTTAAGTTGTCTTCTTTTGTTTCCTGTGTCAGTCATCGATATTCAGCTAAGGACTCTAATCAATTGCCAGATCTCACAGCTGGTTGAAAATGACCAGCAGAGTTTTTTCATCTCTGCAGCTTTTTCTCTTGTATCCTTTGAATTAACTCAAAACAAGCTTCGAGCACCACGACTCTCACACCCTTTTATGGGTTTCATGTGAAAACAAAGCAGTGCTGTACTGGGCATGCAGAGAGACTCTTGAAACTTTTCTGATGAGAGAACACATTGGTCAGGATTCAGCTCCTCCCTATCAAACTTGGCAAGCAGATTCAGCTCTCCAAAGCTGCCCTCACTTGGGTGGCGTCTTGGGTGGTTGGTGTGCCCAGTCTTGTGTGTGCTGCAGTCAAACTATTTTAAATGTTAAATACTACTGAGAACTCTTTTACAAAGTGGAGTATTCTGTTTTGCTCTTAAGTGACAGAATTTTTTAGGAGCGATGTTGGTGTCAGTGTCATGCCTTGAAGGACACAGTTTGTTTAATGATGTCTCATCCTTGCTATTCCTTTTCTCCTACTTGTGTATCCCATCAGTTTGGATATGAATTTCTAGGGAAATCCACATTCAAGGGGTTCATTTAGACTTTGCTTCATTCATGGCAGCAAAATATGTCTGGAAATGGGGAATTATCAGTGGGACTCCTGGACTGGGAGAAGGTAAGGTGTGGATCTGAAATGGTCCCTTCAATTCTACAGGTTGAGAAATTCTCATTGGAATTAGGAAGTCCCTGCTGATGACTCCTTCAACTGCTATATAAATATCCAGGTGTAGAAGTCCGGCTGTTTTATGTCATTGAATAAACAGTAATGACTAGAAAATGCAGAAAAGTTAGAATATCCCTCATCCTTTTTTTCTTTCCAATAATTAAGTTATACACAAAACTTGCCCTGTTTTCATTGTCTTGATTAACAGCAATTACGTTTTTGTCCCCAGTAGCTCTGCAGGCAGATTTTTATGTGTAAGTCTAGACTGAGTACATTTGCCTACACCCAGTGGTCATGAAGATTGGCTGTGGTGTCTGATATAGAGGGCTCAGAGCAGAATTAAGTTCCCACCAAAAAAGAATCGCCTCTGTTAGCTGACTCATCCAATGCCTGGAGGAAACCCCTAAAATCACACATTTGTGCTGTGTAAATGGTGTTTGTCAAAATATTTCCATCGGGGGAATGTGGGTTTTTTGTGTGGACAAGGTTCCTGCTTGGGTGCCTTAGCAGAGAGCTCTGCTTTGCCATAGGCAGTGCAGGAACTTGCAGAACCTGGCTGTCACTGCAGGGGTACCAAGCTAGGCTGAATTTGGGTTGCTTTTCATCACATGGCTGTGAGATGGGACTGGAAGAACCCAGGACTTTGGAGTGTATCAGTCCTGTATCCAAATATGTTTGTGGCTCTCATTACTCACTGTAATGTTAAGCAGTGAGTACAGCACATTTCTGGGTAAGCCACTGCTTGGTAGCATGTGGCAGATTCAAGTAGAATAAAGATTGGCTGCAGCACAAATAAAAGCAAAAAGGAAATACCATAGTTGGACACAGCTGTGCTGCAAGTTGATCTTGTGTGTCATTGTCCCCACTTCTTTCTGATGTACATCCTTTATGTCAGGGGCTAATGGCCACTCAGTGTCCTCTGTCTCATTGGGCCATCTCAAATGGTTTCCCATTTTGGCAGCAGTGATTTGGAAGTCACTCAGTTATTCCTCATTGGGATACAAAATGGAAAATCTGATGGATTTACTCTCTTCTTTTAGGCCAAAAAAAGCCCTTTTAGTTGCTTTCTTGAGAAACATAGATCCTAGATTTGCATCATGGCAAGACACCAGCATAAAATGTCTGCTGCCACTCTCACCTCATTGGCTTCACTGAGACCTTCCCAATCCAATGGTGAAAATGTCCTTACAGAGGATTCATCACTTTCTGGAGCCCTGGTAAAATCTGCTTTCTCAATGCCTTTCACCATGAGGCCAGTCTTTAACTCATGGCATCATTATCACTGCTCTGCTTTACTTTGGGATGTGAGGAAGAGCTTTAGATGCTGTGGGAGCCAGCCATGGTAGCTGGTCTAACCCAGAAGGATTACCTCTTCTAGAAAGCTTACTCACACCAAAGAAATGATTCATTCCTAAAGTTGAGAGGCCCAGCTGTTGCTGGAAGCTGTCACCTGATGCTGGATTTTCAGCAGGAGAAAATACAAAAAGGAAAAATATGGAGTTCTTCATCTGCAGATATATTTAAACATAATAGTGCATTTTGGGGAAGAAATAGAAAACTTCCATGTTTTTCAATGTAGACAATTCCAGGCTGAACAGGAGAGATTGCAAGGTCACATGGTCAGAGACAAACATTTGTGTGGGAGGATAAATGATGGCTTTTATGCATTGTTTTACTGTTGATACTTTTTGTGATGGGAAACAAACACATTCAAAACCTGAGCACGTTTGGATGTTTTCCAAAGTGCCTTAAAACACAGAGCAGGGTTGCATTTCAGTCTGGGAAGTTGGTTATTCTGAGAGATGGAACTGAGCTTTTAGCTCTGCAGATTTCTTGGAGCACAGAAAGTTGTCAGAAAGGGAAGAAACTTATCCATTCTACATTTGAAAAGTTCATAGTCTGGAAGCAAGTAAAAATAAGCATTGGTCTGTGCATTTCAGTCCCTCAAGAGGAGGTCAGCAGAGGTCTCTTTTATATTTATTTCTCATTTTTCTTTGGAAAACATTGGAAAAATTGGGATATTGTATATTTTTCTTAGTAAGATTTCTTATACTTTTCCAGGGGGGTTTTAACCCCAAAGAGTTAGATCATACCACCTTTAAAACTCTTATTTAGTAGGAGAAGACAACAATTTCTCATATTTAGGCAGGGAAGTGAAGGCATATTAAAAAATAACTGGGGTTTCATTTATTTTCTAGACAGGGTGATCTGAATTTTTCAGACCTGAGATGCCCTTTTACCCTTTTTGTTCTCTGTCTGGTGCCTACCTATAAATAACAAGCCCTTTCCTGCATTTTACTGCTGAACTTCTCAGTAGCAGCTCCTGTGTCAGGGCTTGTGGGATGTCACAAACCAGAAAGTCCCACCCTGACCCTCCTGTGTTTCCATCCAGCAGGTGTAAGACCTTCATACAAATCAAACACAGGCACCAATAGGTTACACTGAAAAATAAAACATCTCCTTAGAGCCCTTCAGTTCTTCTCTTCAGCTTTTTGGGGTGTAGAAAGAGCAGCCACATCAAAAGCTGTTTTAATGAGACCAGAGGTGTCCCCCAGCCCAGCATCCCTCTTCTGACAGTGGCCAGAAGCATCAAGGCTTTTTTAGGGAATAAAATGTCAAGTCTAAAGCAATACTTTACCAAATGAGTGCCCTTCTACTTTTGGAAAACGGCATCCTGGGCACTCTTTGAGCCAGAGGTTGGATCCACAGCTTTGTGTTTATTAGGTTTTGAACTTTCTCAGATGGATTTATCTAATTAGTCTTTGAAACCACTTGTACTTTTCAGGGCCTGTATCACAGGGAGTGATGTTTTAATGCATATCTTAAGGCAGCCTAGAGGAGCTCCTATGATTACCTGCAGTTGTGGGGTTTTTTGTTTACCATAAATCCTTTTCTAAGAGCATAAATCCAATTAGTATAACTTTTATTCTATCTGTTGGCATTTTAGTAAGCATTTCTGTATCAACATTTTTATCAACAGATTTATATAACAAGCTGTTCTTCCAGTTCCAGTGTACAACTTGCCTTAGTTGTGGAAGAAAGAAATGTTTTTACTTGCTAGATTTTATAAAATAAACTTGCTAACAAATGTTTTAAGCTCTTTTAAAGCATATAAAATTCAAATCTGAGCTCACGTATAACTGGATTATCCAGCCTTATCCTTTCACCTTCTTGTTTTTACTGAGGCTGGTGTCAATCCATAGCAGGGTTGGTTGTCTTTTATGTGAAGATGTGTTCCACATAATCCTTTATAAAACATGTCCAAAAACTTTTGCTGTTTGTTCTGAAGTAGTTACAAGATATTTCTTGCTATTCCTAATGAGCTGACTGGCCTCATTGTTCATTTTTTCCCTTAAACTTAGCATCCTACTGTTTTCTTTCTCTTGTCTTTTGCTGTTTCTCCCTCTCCTATTTTCTTTGTAAAGTTTTATATCTCCTTGTGTTTAAATTCTGGGGATAATGAGATTTTTGTCAGATAGCATTCAGTGCCTGGGTTTTAGGATTGGAAGCTTTATCAATTAAGGGTGCTTTTCATCACAGCCATGCTGGTAGCCAGTTCTGGGTTTTATGTATTTCTTCTTTATCCTGTTCTTCCAGTTATGAGAAATCTTTCATAATTTTAAGGAGCTGAGAGTATTGCTTGTCTTTTATTTCCAGCCTCTTCACCCTAAATTGGTGGGTGATCTTGTATCTACAGTGTTCAGTGTATTTCTTAGCAGCCAGAAGGGAATAAATAATAGGCTTACTTTAATATTTAATAAGATATCTCCTCTGGAAGCCTTAAAACACACAGCTTTTCTTCTTCTCCATACTCTCTGTAGGGCTTTTTTTTTTTTTTTTTTTAATAATCTTTATTTTACTGGTCTTGTCTTAGGTGTAGCTGGTAAATGCATTTTTCTCTAGTTTAGAGCCTGTACTTGCAGTACTTCTTTGATTCAGTTTTGGAGGTTGGAATTTCTGATCTCAGCTCATCATGAGCCTCTCACCTTGTAAAGGCTCTTTTTTGTCTCCTCTGCATTTTGTTTCCCACTTGAGCAACTTTACTTTATTTGCCAAATCCCACGTGGTATCCAGAGCTGTGAATCTTCCTGGGAATTTCTTTTGGGAAGCAGCACTGGTAATTCCTCCCTTCCCTGGAGTATCTGTTTCATAACCAGAGGAGTACAGGTAAGAGTGACTAGGGATTGGTAATTGGTATTTTTGGAAAATTTTGACTTCACTCTCAAACTCCGGCATCAAGCAGTGGCACTTCAGGCTCCTGGTCTCTTTAGTGTTCTTCCTCCTTTTTATATTTTTAACAATTTAAATATAAAGGCAAATTCAAAAACTATTTGGATGCAACTAACAGGCAGTTGTAAAAGGTGAATACCAGAGAGTGTGTGTCATACAGACTTTAAAGTACCTGAACTTGCTTTTAAATTGCCAATCCATGTTGGAAGTGTTCCTAATATCATAATATGTATCCTTATAAACTCCAAAGGAATTGTAAAATTTATGCAGGTAATGATTTCTGCACAGGAGGAAATCATAGTTTTAAGAATCCAAAATTTGATCTTGTTATAAAACACTGGTTTTAAGATTATAACATGTTAAGTGTTTCAGATTTTTATATTTGTTTATATACAATTTGTCTGGAAATTGTTGAGCTTTTCCTGTAATGAAAAGTCTTTTAATGGAAAACCTTGCAGCAGTAGATACTCTTCAGCTCCACTGTGGAAAACTGGGGGAGGATAAAAGAGGAACAATAAGAACAAAAGTGAGGAGAAAATAGAGGTTGTGGCCTTGGTGGCTTCAAGAAGGAGCAAAGGGCCCCAAATAGGAATAAAATCCAAGATACAAAGCCAGGATCCAGAGCCAAGAGCATGCACGTGCTGTTTTTAGAGGTGACACGTTGGGTGGAGAGGATGACTCTGTACAGTAATAGCTTAGGTAGCTTGGGAGGAAGGGAAGGATATTTCCAGACTAGGAAGGTAATTTTAACAGCAGAGGTGAGAACTCACATAGGCAAACATTTTGCAGGTGGGAGAGTGAAATGAGAGAGAAATCGAGCAAGCGCTCAGAGAGGAGGTGAAAGTTTACCCAAACCTATAATCACTCTATCACCCCATCCCACAGCAGAGAACGAGGCTTTTCAGTCACATCCAACACTATTTCCTCCAGCAGGTTTTGATTTTTTACCAAAGTAAGTGTATGCTGTGCTTCCAGCTGGAGGGGAGTGACATATGGTGTTGTTCAATAATTGAATTTATTTTAGAGCATCGTGTAACATAATTGCCCTGGAAGTACTGTGCACATTGCAGAGCTGGCTCTGAGAATGGAGAGCAGCACTCGTGTCGTGCCTGTGACTGTGCTGGGGTGGTGGAGCAGAGCTGTGAACATCCACAAGTCAGATAAGTGATCTCCAACGATGGGAGTGATTCTGCAGCCGCTGAAATCTGGGGAGGTGAGAGATTTCTCCTGGCTCTCTCTCTGCTTTTCTTGTCAGCTGGTTGTGACCATTTGCCAGTCACGATGAGACCAAGTTAAGGCATCTGATTTTCACTGGCTATGAATGCAATAAATAAATACCCAAGGACTTGCTATTCTCAACTCCTTTTGGTCCATTAGTACTTTCATTGGTGAAAATAGGTAGGGGGAAAAAAAACAGTATTTACTCTGCTTATGCTTCCTGCATCTACACATTTTTGGGTGTGCTTTTACTTAGGCTCCTTTTGCCCTGGCATCCTGCTTTTAACAAGGCTGGCGTTACTTATTAATATATTTTTAAAATCTTTCATTCCACCTCTTCATAAGATTGAATGTGAGCCAGAAGCAGCAGGATTGATATTTTGGCTTGGTTAGATATAAATTTTTTATCATATTAGTAATTTTCTTTGTCATATTGGTTTTCACTTCCAGTACAAGACGTTCAGATGTTTATTTTCCTTTTGATCTGAAATAAATTATAATTTAATAAATGCAAATAGTTGCATAAAAACAACATTAGGATTGAGGAGAAAGAAAACTAAGAATAATTAATATAGAGGTAAAGATTCTGGGTTTTTTTCTTCCTGTTCCCACAGGCTCCCAAAATAGACATTTCCATTTTAGATTGTGGTTTGGTATTTTGCCATGCAGGAAATTTCCCTGTGGAAGTGACCACAATGTGGTTCTTCCTCACACTACTCTGAACCAAGCAAGGATGTTATTCAATTTTTCAAATGGTTTCCCACCTTCTTGGATTTGTGCTTTATTTGTTGTAGCATAGTATAGCATCTATTGTATTTTATTACCTATTATTAATGCTATTAACTGCAGCAAATAACTTCATTTGTAGCCTTCTACTTGGTGCTCACAGGTCCTTAAAAAGGTAAATCAGCTCTTTTAGGGACCACAGTGGAGGAAGTTGTGTTGCTTCTACCATTCAACTTTGGTTTCTTAGAGCCTCCATCAGTTTTCCTGGCACTCTTGATTGTTATTTCTTCTCATTTTGAGGGAAATTTCTAACTGTTTTTGAAACAGTTATATCATTATTTCTAGGCAATGATTTGGCTCCACAGTGTGTTTTTCCAGTTCTGAATTATACCTGGAATTGCACTTACTTTGGGGGAAAACAGTCCTTTTGCAGAGCTCTCAGGAAAGGGGTTTTGCCAGCACATGTTTCAGGAAGCAAAGCCAGAAAACCAAAGGCATCAGTCCATTTTGAGCCATGTGCCACAGTGGTTTTTTGCTGATACAAGAGGCAAATAAGAGAACCAGAGTAGCTGGCTCCTGCTGAGGTATCACCCCTTCCATCCCTGCCTTCCATTTTCTTCAGGAGAAGATGAGAAGGACAATATGGAATATAGTATCTATAGATGTAAAGATCTCTCCAGCAGTTCTTCTAGTTCTGCAATCACAAATCATACAATTTATACAATTGTATAAAATTGTATAATCAGCCTTAAAGGGAATAATAGGAGCTGTGAGGATGTGCTGTTTTGGGGAGGAAGGGAGTTTAACCCTGTGTCCATGAGACTTGCCATGGCTCTTACCTGCCTGGCCAGGCTTTATTTCTTTATACAGATTTATTGTTTGAGGCCATTAGAGCTCCTTTAGAAAGCTGAATTTCCAGCATCTTTCAGGAGAGATTCATCTGTGACCCTTTGGAAAGGGAAGACCATAAACTTTATCTCCAGAAAACCTGTGGGGGAGATTCGTGTCCAAACTCAAGGGATTGGAGTTTTAGTAGGAGAAAGAAATGAAATTATATGTCCTGGGAAGGACAAGAGGTCAGAGAAGAGGAAGATATAATGTTACCTGTTGGTGGTAAAGTCTGTGAATCAGGGACAAAGTCCCCAAGGAAACATTCATAAATCTGAGCAACTTCCCTGTTGAATTTATTTTAAGCCAGACTGCTGGGTTGGTAATTGGCCTCTCTGCACCAGCAGCAAAGTCACTTCACTTGGTATACAAGAACCTGAATTCTCAGGTTGTCTTTGCAGAAATGATAAATGTTTCTGCCTGATATTTTCCCACTGATCTGCATGGCTCCATGAAATCCATAAAAGAGGGAAGACCATGCCTGTAATTTCTTGCTTCCTGGCCTGCCTGGGGTTTACATGAAGGATTAACATCACATTTTACTGTTTGATGAAGGTATATTATGACATGCAAGTATTTCCCTTTCCATTTCTAGCCAACAGCCAAAAACCACTAAAAAAGTCCTCAAAACCAATCTACTATTTGGCATCAGAGTTGCAATGCAGGGTTATTGGAAAAAAGGCTGCTATAGGCTATGGAAATGAACAAACAAATCAACAAATCTATTCCATTCAAAGCATTATTAGAGTTTTGTGATTTGAGTAGTTAAGGAGAAAGTAAATAGCAACCTTACATTCATTAGAGAGATTCTTCATTTGTTTGTATAAACATCTAAGAAAAAATTATATGTATTTTTAAAATTTTCTCAGTGATCCTTCATGAAAGGAAGATGTATTCAAACAGGAAAAGAATGGACAAGATTCCTGTTACCCTGTGTAGTTGTCCATAACTTATCCTGTTGCATGAGGCTGCCTTTAACACTGGAAGTGTAGCAAGAGGCACTGGCAGGGTTTGAGTTGCCTGTGTTGTTGTGTGTGTGCCCCATCAGCCTTGAGGGGAGCAGAGGGAGGTGTAAAACTGCTGAAACCCAGCTACATTTGCTCAGCTGAGTTCTGCCTTAATTATTTCCTGTATTGAGGAACTAAGTTTGGTTTTTTTTTCCCCAACTCTGTGAGTTGCAGAACACAGCACTGGAACGACTCCAGCCGTGCTTTGGGGTGGTGTGGGGATGAAATCTTTATGGTTATTAAGAAGTCAAGCAAGGTTTGCACTGACTACCAATCCAAATGTTGCTTTTCATCCTGCTAACAGCCACTGGTGTGTGCTCCCTCCCAGAGCAGTACTGGTATATAAATATTTAAATGTTGAAGGGAATGTGGAAGCACTGTGCATATAAACTATAGATGAGGTGAGATTGGTAAAACCAAAAGGTGATACCATTTGAAGAACTCTTACTTAAATAGTTGCTTTGTGCACTACAGTAATTTAAGGAATGTTTATTGTCTCAGATAAAATTTCACATTGGAATTTGCTTCTGGGAAACCTGGAAGGCTCTGTAATATTCCTAAATGAGTCTGAGGGCAGGATTTAAGGGGCACACAATCTGCTAAACACTGAAATATGAGCAAGTCCTTGATTCATTGAGTAGGGAGAGCAGAACATCCATTATATTCATAAAGTTATTAAAACTCCAGCAGGCAGCATTTTAAGGATATTTGAAGGATGCAGGTTAGTTTTACTGGATCAGACCCAAACCAATGGGACATTTAATACACAAAATTGAGAGGAGGAGCAGCTTTGGAGTGTGTCTTGAAATCTGACAGCTCGACTACTGTAGTTTGCCCCTGGAATATTAAAACACTAATTTGTTTTCTGAAAATGTGGAAGTAAATGAAACTGGCTGCTTGTTCTTGTTTGTTTGCTTTTCTCTGTTCCCTTGATCTTTGGAGGTGTTGGAGTTGGGTAACTTCCTTTATTATATTTTATTTTAAATTGTAGCCCAGAAATCAGATGCTACTGAGATAAAGAGAGATCATTTTCAAAACAAATGAAATCTCCTGAGCTGAAGCCTCTGTTGACAGCGCTGTAGGACTCTGTCTAGAGCGTTGCAAAAAATAGCTGTAATGCATTATACTGAATTTCTGTAAATTCAGTAACAATTTTCCTTTGTTTCCCCTGCAATACCTACTTTCTGTTGTTACAGCTTTGCTTTTCAGCAGTGTGGACCATGAATTTTTATGTGATGCAGAGGAATGTAATTTAAATTCAAAGAAAAAAGGAAAATTCTGTATTTAGGTCTCCTTGTAAGAAAAGCTGTGGTTGTCCCATAACTGCAGGGCCTTTTTCACTGTTTAAGAACAAAACATGGACCAATCCTTTTCTGTTTCATAAGCTTGAACTTCTCAGTGTACTTCCTACTCCAAAATGAAATATTCAGCTGAGAACTGCCTCAGCCTCATAACTTCCCTCTCTTGTTTACAGTTGATTGCTCATCCTGGAATTCCTTTACTCCTCTCATTAGGCTTGAGTGTCTTTCATGACACATTTGGCCACCAGACAATTCAGGTAAAATATCACCTGAAATTATGCATTCAGAAACTTAGAAAAACCCCCAGACATAAAATCAGCAACCCTAACCCCCTGTTATTCTATGTATTTAGAACTGATTGACCTCATTAGCACTTCTAAATGGACAATATTCAAGTTGCCCTTCCATGGGATTCTCCACATTCTTGCAGCTGTAGGACCCATTCTTCCACATGTTGAGCAAGGAGTTGTGTGATTTAACAGAGGTTTTTTTCTCCTTAATTCCCAAGATTATTTTTTCCTCCTGAGTTAGCATGTGTCTGAGTTTTAGTAGGCTTAAAATTGCTCTCCTTTAAAGGTTCATTTGGTCAACAGCCCCTGCAATGTACACCAGCTGTAAAGTGTTTGTAGTGACTGATGGCCTTCTTCCAGCAACCTGAAATAGTGCAGCTTTTTCTGTCCATGTCTATGAGTCCTGGTGAGGATTTTGGAAAGGCAGCCACTAGCCAGAGATATAAATTGTTCCTATTCAACAATGAAAATCCCATTTGTATCTTCAAGCTAGACTGTATTTCCACATGTCTGTGTCTAATGTATAGGAACAGTTTTGTAATGTTTAGAAAGAATTTTAGTGCTAATATTAGGATAATTTTTCTTTAAAAAAGAGGAAAAATAAGGGGAAATCTAGTAATAAATAAAGTATCTTTTTAGAAAACATTAATAAGTGCTAAAGTGGAAAAGGAAATTAGAAAATACCAACGATGAAAATGGGAAAATTACTTATTTATTTTCCTAAACTCCTAATCAGTTAATTATTATTTCTTATTTGTACAAGCATGAACCCTATAAATCCTGCTAATTCTACTGAATAACTGGTGCACTGCAAGCAAAGAGACAAAAAAAGGAGATTGTGTCCAGAAATAACCATCCATGTGAAAGATGAAAGGAGATTACTGAATGAGCTGGGGAGGACACAAGAAAAGCAGGAGGTGCTGTGGCTCACCACAACAGGCAGCGATCTCTAACATGTCAACAGCACCACCCTTGTGAAGCCAAGGAAATGCTTCAAGGAGGGGATAAAGCAGCATAATTCTTCCAAGAGCCAATGGGCAGCATGAGCAACAGATTGAAGAAAAAAGCTTGATTTAAACTCGAGCAGATGGGCCATGGATGTTCTTAGATGCCTGCTAGAGGTGAGCACAGCCTCCTAGTGCAGAATGAGAGAGGAAAAGACACAGGAGGACAGACTGCAGGAGAGGCTGAGAGCAACAAAATGTGGCAGGCATTACATTTCCATAGTTCCTATGTGGCGGGATGAAGTCAGAATTCGTTAAAGGCTTTTTATAGGTACAGTAGCAACACCATATGGAGTATTTCTGTCTGGCTGTAGCCACATGATAGTCTCTGAGGAATACCATGTGCATTCAGTATGAAATCTGTGACACTGGAACTCTAGATGTGTGTGGAAGGGATGTACACACAGAATTAAATTCATCTAGCACGAGAAGTTATTTCCTGGGGGAGGTGTGTAGTGGGTTGACCTTAACCAGCTGCCAGATGTCCCCCCAGCCACTGAATTGCTCCTCTGCCTCAACAGAGTAGGAGAGAGTAAGATATAAAACTCATGAGGTGGAATAAGAATGGGAGATCACTCACCAGTCACCATTACAGCAAAGTTTATTGAAGTGAGAACAAGCAAAGCCACATTGCCATGTCTCATTAACAGATCCCTGCAGCTCAAAAAAAAACACTTGTGTTTCATGTGCTGCTCCTTAACACTATGTATTAAGCCTGACTGTGACCAAATATCTGCTTTCCAAATGCCCATTCCAGGGAAGTGAGAAGCCCAGGAAGGCTTTCTTTAGTGTCCTGACTCTGGCTATGTTAGGTGTGATAAATCCCATTGGTGAATTAACTTCTAAAAGTGTGAAGGAGCAGCCTTGGGTAAAAACGCCCAGTCTGAATTTAATATCTCTAAATAGACAAAATCCCACCTGTCTAAACAGCTATAAACTCAGGAATGCAAATAACCCAAAACATGGGTGGTCGTTGTGTTGCTGCCACTGTTAATAAATATTAAAATACTCCAGTTCTGCCAAACCAGGGAATGTTTGCAGCACTTCATCACGTGAAGCCCAATTCAAAGCATAAGATATAATAAGAACACTGATGCAAGTCTCAGTGCAGATTGCAGATCTGGGGCTGAAACCATTTCCATTTTCAGTTCAGCTAATTGGTTTCCAATTGCCTCTTTCATTTCACTGCACCCAAATGCTCATTTTCAAATCTGGGAGCGACTAACTCTATAAATCAGAAATATTTCCACTTAGCTTGTTGATTACCTGAAGCATTTTTCTGATATCAGTGAATTTAGAGCTGCTTATGAGACTGATAACCAGAGTTACTTAATTTACATGACTCCTGCAAAATGTAAACTTGAAAGGTTCCAATTGGTTCCTACTGTACTGTTGTAGTCATGTTGTAAGCTCATCACTTGAAATTACCATTAAGGCAGGACAAATACTTTGATGTCAGAAATGTTTTAGATTTGAAAGAAATTTGCATCAAGGAATGATGCAGTTTTTGCAGGCTGTCTACACCCATATGGTGTGTCACACGTGCCTCAGTTGCATGTGTTTGATGTGTGGCTTTTAACCAGCTATCCATGCCAGCCCAGAATAAGAATTATTTATAAATCTGTTATGATAGACTGTGGACATTTTTATTTTTCTTAGGTGTTTGCATTCAATGGAAGACTTGCTATTTCCTGGAGGTTTACCTCACTGTCCATGTTGACAGTTTGCCAGGCTGAGGTTGTCTGTGCCCATCCTCTTCACTGAGGTGGCCTTGTCCTTACCAAGGAACCTATGAGAAAATGTTAACCAGCAAGATTTCATTGTTAAAGGCAGCAGACATAATGTACAGTGCATTAAATTCAATCTTTTTCCAGTTATCTTATGTAACAGCATTATGGAAATCTGGATAAAAATCTGAATATGGTAATCCAAATATATCTGTATCTATCTATATATATCCATTTTATATATACTCTTTGCACATTTTCAGTTGTAGGTTATTTTTATGTTTCCTTTTTTGTCAAGTATACTTTTATAATAAAGATTTAAAAATGTTATGTTAAAGCTGTATGGGCTCCTAACACGTGAGCAGATGTTGATGTACTTACATCTTTAGACCATCATAGTCATATCTAGCTTGCTGATAGAAAGGAAAATAGCAATAGTTTTGAAAAATGTTTTCTGAATGAGATTCAGAAGTGCTCAGATGACTAGAAAAATGTGTTTAAAGGATTGGAAGAGAGCTCAGTGTATTTTGTTGTAGGAAGACAAGGATCTAGGCTGTTGATTACAATCTGTGCATAACTTTTTTGAGGAATGGAACTGGAAAATTGGAGGAAAAACCTGGTGGTGACAAAGAAATGATCCACCAAACTGGAGTCTGAAGCTGGACTTAGACTTGAACCAGGTTGCATTTCTGAACAGAGAGAATAACTCAGTAATCACAAGGGCACTCACATGAAGGCTTTGGATTTACCAGCTCAGCACCTGATGTTTTTCTGGAAGTTTTTCCCATGTGAACACAGATAAATTGGAGGATTCTGGTGGCTTGTGTTGCAGAGGTCACACTTGAAGTTCTGAGAAAATCTGTTTTCTGCCTGAGCTGGGGCCAAGCAGGTGGGCGTGTTGGAGATGGCGCAGGCTGTGGAAGCGACAGTGTGATCTCTGGATGAGCTCAGCCATCCTTGGTGTCAGGTCTCCTCAGGGCTGTGATTGCTCTCTGAATTCTTGAATTTTTCGTGATATTCCTCATGCCCTAAGTCCTTTATTTGTAGTAGGCAGACTGGCAGGAACAGTCGCTGCTCCATCATGAGAAGGTGAAGTTCAGTTGTTCTCCTCATTACTCAGTAATATTGGAGGGAAATCATTGTAGCCAGCATACCTAGGTAATGATTTTTCAAAGTGACAAGCTTTTCTGCTCCACTCTCAGGCACATGATTCATCCCATTGTGACTTAGATTGAAAAAAGAATGTTACAGTTTGCATGTTTTTTCCAGTGCAAGCCTAATGCCACAGGCTGAGTTCTCCAGAGAAGGTTAAAGAAGTCCCTGCTTATTGATAGCAAGAATTGTGCCTGTTTTATGTGAAAACCTTTAGTATGGGTTTGTTTTTTTTTGTTGTCCTTTATTTTCTTTCTAAATTAAGATCTCCTTCTGTAAGTCTGCAGTGATCAAAGAGAAGGATGTAGGATTTCTTTAGATTTTTTTCATTCATCCCTCACTGGAGGTAGTACAATATTGGAAGAATATTGAAAAGGGTCAGACTCTTGTCTGGTTATTGATTCCATGCTACCAGTGGACCTGCTCTCCTAAAAAAAATCGGTTTTACTCTGCATTTTGTAGTTGCTGAAAAAAATTCTGAGAATGCGATGAATGAAGCTGGAGTATTAAATACTTAAAAGGAAGTTGTGGTGATTTAAGTCACCAGTTTTTTTTGTTGGAAGTGGACAACCTGTAAGAAGCATAATTGTCCCTTTTGGATAGGAAAAGCTTGAGGATTCTTCCTGGTAGCCAGCATGTGCATGATTATTTTTAATGTGAATAAAAGTTGCTTTACAGCCTTGAGGAACAGTGCCTCTATTTCACATATGGCATCTCTCTTTTGCAGGCAGAAGCCTGTAGCAGTGGCACACACATGAAAATATGACCATGTTTGTGAGTTCCTGCAAGTGTAGTTTGAAATATTTTTTGTTTATGAATGTAATATAGAGATACTGCTACTTAAAATTATATTAAATAGGAAAATTATTACTGACTAATGAATCATAATAAAAGACACAGCTACTGATCTGTACTAATCAGTAGAACACAAAATACTGTGTTTTTTGTACATTATATTATTCATTCTAAGAACACCTCAGACACCACTATTTTACAAACTCTAGTATGGACTTTTAATACACATACACTTCAAAAAAAGTTATAGCAGTATTTCTACCTTCAAATTCCACATCTGAGCTAACCATGATCAGTTTGCTACCGTGAAGTTTTAAAGAAGAAATACCAACTACACTCCAGGGACAAAAGGTTGACAAGTAACTGGAAAAGGGAAAATAATCTCATTGTAGAGATACAGAATAAAAAAAAGTAAAGTTTGATCTGGCTTTTAGCATCTTCTTCTTTATTTTAGTTCCTACTTGATTTTAGCAGTTCTTACTCTGTTAAATTTTTTTTATAGATGTAAGTGTGTATTTCTCTTATAGTCTGAGTTAAGTGGTGAAATCAACAGTAGGAGCAAGTAATCATGTATATTAGAAGATATACACTGAAATTGAAATTGATCTTTCTGGAGGAAAAATACTATAACTGGTTTTGTATTCTTAGATCTGGGCTTGGAAGTGCTAAGTCATACTGATCAGCATGGGCTTATTGCATTATTTCAACATTAAATGAATGATGACTGAAAGAGGACATTTATATGATATTCAATTATTTAACGATGTAAACTGTCAAAGTTTTTTATTCCAAGACTCTAAAAGCTGTGTTTGGAAGCCAACCTAGTGAAGTCATTGGAATTGAATTTTTCATTAGCTTTAATGACTTTTTTCAATGGTTATTGTATGGGTCTTCTGCAAAATGCAGTAATTAAAGTACTGGTGGTAATTAGAACGTACAGAAAATAAGTGAAATGGAGTTTGAGGATCATGTGTGTCTTTCTGCCACAGGACTAGAGCAGATGCAGGTCTGCATGCTCTGTTTTCAGTTATCTTACTTTCCTTTCTCTGGTCAAAGCCATTGGGAAATAATTTCTCAGAAATTATCTTTGCCTTCCACCACATTAGCGTTCTGTTGAGGGGTTTTTTGCTAGTAAAATTTGTGTTTCTGTTATCAGAAGTGTGTTTCTGTGCCAGATAATGCTCTTTCTAAGCCTTGGACATTCTGTATGAACATTCCCTGCACACAGTCCCAAACATTTTGACCATTAATAATTGTGTGAAAAAGAGTGGATCTCCATTTTCCCCTCGAGCCTTCATCATCTTCAGCCTTGCTTTTTAAGGGTATAAATATCAGAACATGTCATAAAGTGCCTCACCTCGAGGGGATTGGTGCATATCCTTTGATTCCACAGTCTTGGGTGATTAACTGATGATCCTCAGCAGCTGTTTGACTTTGACCCCAAATAATTGGGAAGGG
>VZTB01003723.1:176117-220396 GCA_013397245.1 Thryothorus ludovicianus
AGAGAAAGAGAGAGATAGAAAGAGAGAAAGAAAAAGAGAGAGAAACAGAAAGAAAGAGAGAAAGAAAGAAAGAGAGAAAGAGAAAGAAAGAGAGAGAGAGACAAAGAAAGAGAAAGAGAGAGATAGAAAGAGAGAAAGAGAGAAAGAGAAAGAGAAAGAGAAAAAAAGAGAGGAAGAGAAAGACAGAAAGAAAGACAGAGAGAAAGAGAAAGAAAGAGAGAAAGAAAGATAGGGAAAGAGAGATAAGAGAGATAAAGAAAAAGAGAGAGAATAAGAAAAAGAGAGAAAGGAAGACTCTTGAGTATTCTTAGTTGCTACCAATAGGTAAAGCTTTAAAAAACCTGTGTTCCTTTTCAAGGGTTAACTGTGAAGTGAAAAGGTATCTAACATGATTGTTGGATTGACTAAGGAAAGCTAAAGGCAGTGGAGAACTTTTTTGTTTTCTTTCTAACATCTTGAAAAATAAATGAGCTTGTCTTGTTTGTTTCATTAATATGCAGAAATTATAAATGTCTTAACTTCGGGTGAGTTCCTCAGGAAATACAGTTATTGTTTTGGTTTTTTCTGGGTTTTGAGTCATCTGTTAAAGTCACAGCCCCTTGTTGAAAAACCAAATCTCAAAATGTGAAGCAGAATTGCAATTTTTTGATATCACTCTTATTTTTACATTTATTCTTTAAAAGCACTCTTGTCTCAGGAAAGGATATACTAATAATTAGAATAATCAGATTTTAATTTTTTTAAGACTGTTTTGCTTCAATAATCAGTACAAACTCTTTCCTGGTTAAGCCTGTTTTGAGTTTATAGTAAAAAGGGGATTTAAAGTTTGCAGATGTTCAAGTTTTGGAAGCAGGCCAGACTAGAGCTACAAACTTGATTTTCTACTCTTTAAGGGTAAAGAGATTTGAGAGTTTTTACCAAGAATACTTTACTAACAGATCAAGCTTCTCTTCAGAGAAAGCTGCCAATTAAAGAACTCCCTGAGATACTTATTTATGCATTTTGGTTCTAAAAGGCAGAAGTGATGGGTCCAAGCCACATTCCTGTTAAAATTGAGGGGATCTGCCCTTCATCAGCGTGTGACATTGTGGCTGGGAGAAGCTTTTCCTCCTGCCAGTGTGTCACCAACACCCAGGAGCCCAGCTCTAAAGATCTGACTCAGAGTCTACCTCAGGCAAGAGTAAATGGAGACCTTGCCTGAGGAACGACAATTTCATATAGGAATTCCTGGAATATAATGTGATTTGTAGTAAATGAAGGAAATCTGATTCCTCATGAAGTGCTGACATGCAATTCCCGTTGGCTCATCCAGGGAGAATTTATTTTGTCCTGTCTGATCTTGTCTGCAGACCCATAAAAATCCTGTTTTGTGCCACTGGCATGCTGAGGGGGAGGTTGCCAGCTTCTCCCTGCTGTTTGGGAAGGAATGTCTTGGTGCAGAAGAGCCTTCATAAAAACACTTTATGCCAACCTGAGTGGCATTTCAGAAAAGCTAGAAACTTTTGGGAAATGGGTAAAGTTACTTTTATTAAAAAAATGGTACTCTGTATTTCATTGGTGTTTTATGAAGAAACTTTCAAAAAAGTATAGTACCATTCTCCAGCCTCTGTTGGAAAATTCAAGGGATTTTTGAAATGCTAGGTTTTTTGGTACCAAGGCAGAAGAATTAAAAGAGTTTGTTGCTCAGTTTTTGTCTTTCCCCCTTACACTGTACCTGCGGATGAAACTCTTTCCTTTCTTTCTGGAGCACCTGGTGCAGAGGCATTGCTGGTCTTAGATGAGTCTTGTGTGCAATTCAGCATCTGATTTCCACAAACAAACTTCCATGAAATTACATTACTGATGTACTGTGTATGAAACCACAGATTCCTTCTGAAAGGGGATGCAAAGATGAGTGAAATTTCAGGTGGGAAAATTTTTACGTCTTCCCATCTTGAGAGAAGGGATTTTAAGGAACCAGCTGAAAGCTCCAGTTGAAGTGGTTTCAATGGGCTCAAATCTACCTTGCAGCCTGGAGTCCTTTTAATTTTTTTTTTAAATGAATTGCTATCAGGAGAGGAAAAGAGAGTGTAAGTGGCCTTGTGGATGGTTTCCCCAGTGGGAAATGCCTTGAGCAAGCTGCCTTTGTCTGAACTGTGAACTTGGTCGACCACTGAGAGAGCAGCAAGTGGTTGCCAAGACAGAACTCAAGCAAGCAAGGGCAAGAAAAGGGCAAGAAGTGTCTCTAAGGGTGCTTTCCCAACTCCCTCCCATCTGTGCTCTGTGCTCAAAAGGATGGATAACCAGACGGTTTTCTGAAAATCTGGTGAAAGTTATTTTGGGTAGAAAAAAAAAATGTATCCTGAATCCTTTCTGTTACTGTGCCCACAGTTGAAAGAGATTTTTGGCCACCAAATTCTCAGATAAAAAAGTTTGAGATTTAATTGGAACCTCGGTTCTTTGGGATGATTTTCTCCTGTGTAAGTACAAACTGTCAAAAGTCAATGTTTGAAGTGTATGATATCTGAAAATTCTGTATTCTCTTGATATTTGGAACTGCCTTTGAGGAAAGGTAGCATTGTGTACCATTTTAAATGTATAGATTTAGACCTGTAGGTTCTTAATTTGCAAGGTAAATTCTCTCTGCAGTTATGGTTGTGTTTAATCTGTCTGCTAAATTACTGTGCTTGCTTTCAGACTGTTCCTTAGAAAGATTGTTTTGGTTTTCTGAGAGAATGATGATCGAATTTATGACTGTGTTCTCTATAGCAACATCAATTATTCCAATAAAGGCCAAATAAAAAGAGCTATTTACTTGTTTTCTCAGACAAAGACTTGCTGGGACTTTCAAGTAGCTCAGACGTCTGGCTCACAGCAAGCCTCTGTAATACAATGAGTTCTCATGCTGCCTTCACATATGTGCCCACACTCTTCATTAGGGAGGTCCATGAAAAGACAGTTGTGGATGCCCTAGAGACCAGCTTGCTTCTGTAGGCTCTCCCCACATAACACAGCCCAAAACAGGAGTCAGCAGTGTTGAAAATGGCTTTGCTGTTTCATTGAGCGAGTGTCGCTTTCACAGGAATGTGTCTTTGGTCTGCTGGACTAAAATAAATTTGTTGCTGTTGAATGTGAAAAGCCAGGAAGCTTCCTGCTGTTTATTTTACAGGAGCAGTGGTTGTTGTCTTGCTGTTGGAGTTTGTAGTGCGCTCACACAGAACAGAGAGACACGAAGGGAAGTGTTTGTAAAGGATGGAGGGATGTTCCTTTCTGCTGATAGGAGGCAGTTCTGTTCTGTATGAAAAATGGGAAAAAGGCCTCATCCCGTGCCTGTGCCAAGTGAGTGCTTAAGGCTAAAGGGTAAGACAAGATCGCCTCACTGATTCACTTGGGCTCTGCTAAGTTATCACTTTGGCTTCATTTATTGTACAGCTGATGATTGCTTGGCATCAAACTTACACAAGTGAAATTTCTCAGATGTCCTTTTTAAAAACTGCAAGGAAAATTAGAATTAGTATGGGATTCGGTTAGGTTTCTTTATTTTTCTGCGAAACTTCATTTTCATTAAGTTCATTTTCATTTTCATTAACTTCATTTTTCTTTTTCTTACACTGTGACCAGTTTCCCTTGTCCAAAAACAAGGAAAATTATCTCCCCAATTTAATATTTTCCTTTGATTAAAATTGTGAGTGGGGACGTGTTTTATAGTTTTTATTTTCTTTATCTGTACTGCTCAAAAGGCTCCATAAAGAGGCAGGTGGAGGCTGAGGTATCATACTGTACCGATGGCTTTAGATCTGCTCTGGAGCCTGCTGAGGGATGATGTTTATGGAACTCATTTTTCAGTCATGCATTGCTTAGTGCTAGTAAAAGATCTTAATCCACAGTACCTTTTAAGCACTGAAGATGGAGTAGATTTTGAGTTTCACTATTGTTTGGAAGTAGGAGGTGAAAAGTTGGAGCAAGTAGTGCAGCAGTGCAAAAGGGGTGGCCTGACTCTTCTCAATACCTAATGATATAAATGAGATAAAGTTTGTAAGAAGAGGTCATCTCTCTCCAAACCCTTCATTCTCATTAATATGCATTTCTGTTCCCTCTTCTATAGAAAACATAATCATGAACCAGATGACTGTTCCCTTTGAGCTTTGTCACCTCAGGCTTTACAGTGTCATTTTGTGTGGTTCTCATTTAGGAAACTACTCAAGTATTGTTTCTGAGAGAGGTTTGGAATGTTAATTAGGTCCAAGAGGTCTATTCTGAGGCCATCAAATTAATTTTGCTTCTGTCCTATGTAGATACGAATCTCAGCTTCCTGAACTGAAAAGGCTGTTACATTATATGCAAACCGTTGTGCCCTGGAACTTCTCAATGTTTATGGTACTTATCTGCCCCAAAGAAATATTTCTGCACATTCAGGGTGATTAAAACACCTATTTGACAGAGGAAGGCAACCTTCTCTTTTGACTTCTGACTTGTGGCAAAGGTCTAATTAAAGTTAAACTGAAGTAATAAATACATTCTTATTTAAACCCGTAAGGCTTTTACAAGGGCTTCAGAATTCTTGGACATTAAAGGCATAATGAGTATAGTCCAGCCTAAAAACTGCATCTAAAATACTTTACAAAGCTGAATGTTGGCAGACAAGAGGAGAATTCATGTCCTGTGTTTGTTTGAAGGAGGGAGGACTTTATATCATTGGTGTTACAAGTGCATTTGGACCTACAAGAGAGATTGGGTGTGACATTAGTGCTACCAGAACATCTTATTATGACTTATGACAGGCTTGCATCTGGATCCAAAAAGAATGGAAATAGTGATCGAAAACCTGAGGAAAGCATTGTTCATGGAAGCCAAAAAAGGTACATAAGGATGTAACCTGTTGTGTAAATCAGTGAAATTATGAGTTTCAGCCATTACTGCAGCTTTCCTTGTAAAGGAACTTTGGAATTTGAGGCTGTTGTGAGCTTTATGAGATAAGAAGGGTTAGATTTATCTTGGGACTCCTTTGGTTCACTTCTCTGCAGTGCCTTTGGCTCTGAACTGCCTCAGATGTTCAATCATTTGTGTGCACCAGCTTGTGCCTCACGTCTCTTTCTGCCTCACGTGCAACTCATCAGTACCTCAAATACCCACCTAGGAAACCTAATTCTGTTGTAAAAGTAATGTCAGTTGGGAAGGACATATTTAAAATCTTCCTAGAAATTAACTGTCCCTGTCCCTGATTTGGTATTTACTAAGGGGAGATAAGCAGTAATTGCTTGATGACACTGGGGGCTCTTAGAGTTTAATTAATGAATGACTGTAGATGCACTGAGAACCTTTGTTGAAAGATGCCCAAGATATAGAAAATATAGTTGTTTTAATGTCTTATTGCCAGGACCCTTTCTTCAAATGAGTATCTCTGGGGTAATATAATTGTCATGATTGTCAATTAAAAGTCCATGTGCCTCTCTGCAATTTTTTTCATTGTCACCTCAGGAAGAAATTATTCCAGTTACATTTTTCACAGCCAAGCCGTAAACTTTAAGTTCAGCCTAAAGAAAACTAGTGAAGGAATGCAGTAAGAAAGTGCAGTTTTATGTGTGATGTTGGGAAATACAGCATAATTGGGATTTCTCTTAGAAAAAGCAAAACCAAAGGTGCTAATCTGTAACATAAAATGAAGAGCAAAGTTTCAGTTCCTGATATTTTGAATGAGAAAGGGATTAAATAAAGCACTTTACTGAACTGTGTACTGAGGAAGATAGGTTATCCAGCAGTAGGAGATGTAAATAGGAGCTTCTCACTGAGGCTTTTTCAGGCCTTGAAAGAGCCATTGAACTGAGACTTGATTTCTTCTTCAGCAAAATTAAATTAGGGACTGACATTTTGGTTCAGAATGTTGTAATAAACATAGGTGAGAAAATGTTAATAGTTTTTCAAATATGTTTGCCAGTAATCTGAATTTCACCATCCAGATACTTGCAGCTGTTACTAGTATTACATCAAATAAATTTTATTTCATGTGTTTTCCTTTAATCACTCAAAACTAAACCACTGATTTAATGTCTTTGAATTTCTGCTTGGGGACTTACTGGGGTTTTTTTGACTACTATTGCTGCCTTTTGCCCAACCTGGAAATGAAACTCTAGATAATTTTAATAAGGAGGTAATCTAAAAGACAATCTTTATCTTTAGTGAAAGCCTTCAGAGACAATTATGGAAAGGTGTCCACAAAAGCCCACCCCCCTCAGGGGTGAGTACATTTTTATAGGTTTTAGGAATCAGCATAATTGAGAAAAAAACACCAATTAGAAGGGCAAGTGATGATGCAATTCCCCCCGAGGTGAAGCCCCTTCTCTGGAGCCTCCTTTCAGCACTGGCTATGCTTTGTCCATGAAAATGTGTCCCAAGAGTTCTCAGCCTTGGCTCCCAGGAAGAACCAAGATAGGATAGAGGCCTTGGACCTCCCAGGGCTTGGAGCTCTGGAATCTGTTTTGTGTTTCTGCTTAAGGAGAGGCCATGGAAAAGCACTGGGAAAACTCTAGTCACTGGTGCAATAGACTACAGAGCTACAGATTTATATGTGAAGAATACAGAGAACATATAAAAGATAAAAATGCAAAACCCAAATGGCATCACTTTATGCCCTACTGTTCAGTAAAATAAATCACGTTTCCTTTCCCCTGGAAGTTTACCAGGTAGAGCCATGGTAAATTCAGTGATGCATTAATATTTTGATTTCACGTGTCTGTTCCCCACAACCTTTGATGTTAATTCAGAAGACAAATTTGTACAGTTTCTTTTGGGGGATTCAGGGCTATGAGGCTTGGTTTTCCCAACAGCAGATGGATTTTCATTTATCTGTTCCATTTAATTCGTGGTTCTTACAAACCTGATCCCTGGAGGTTTGCAGCAGTCGAGAATGCACCATTCCTTATTGCTTTCCTTTCCCAGTGGTAAAGTAGCCAAATACATCTTCACTAAAAGTTGTTTTTATATAATAAAAACCTAAGGAAAAGTTAAACATCGCTGCAGAAAGACTTGTCAGAGCTGGGGGCGTCTACCAGGGGAGTGACCACGAATGGAGAAATGTCTTTAGTTTTGTAAATGCTGTGATGTTGGAAGTCTGAGATGGAAAACCTCTGTGTCATGAGCCCAGTCAGCTTTTGGGAGGGGAATGCATCCATCATCAGAGCTGTGATTTAAAAGCATAAAGTGGCATAAATCCACTGAATTCTTCCAGAAGTTTATGAGGGTTTTTGCATCTTTTAAATGTGAAAAGGTATGGTTTTCCTTGTGACAGGGGTTAAGAAATATCTCAGTGAACTATAGAGTAACAGATTCTCTACTTAAAAATTACGACCCATATCGTAATGAATATACAGCAAAAAAAAAAAAAAAAGAAGAAAACATGTCCAATAATATATCAAAACCAGTGCACTTATTATGAAAACTGAGCTGGCTCTAATGTATGTAGAAGGGGTGTTTGAGGTAATAGGAAGGACTTGGGTGAATGAATCGTCCAAGGTAGAGCTGGGCTGTGCTGCCACATCCATCTGTGTCCAGGCTGCCTCCAGGGATTTGTATTCCCACATTTTGCTTTCGATTCTAGAAAAGACTACAGTCAATATAGGCTTTAGCATAATATTTTCTGTGTGTTAGTTTTGATTAGAAGGAAAAGAGAATTCTCTTTGATCCTTGTGTCTTCTGAGAGAAACTGACAGCCTGTGGATTCTTGCTGTATGTATTCAAATAACAGGAACGTGCCAAGAAAGGGCTTTGGAACTGGCAATGGGATGAAGCATTGCCCTGACTCTGTGGAAAGCATGTCCAGAAATAAGAGCAAGCACAGCACTAATTATCCACTTGAAGGGTTTTAATCTCCAGACAAATTGCTGTGTGGCAAATAAGAAGTTTTCAGTGTAAATTGGACAATCAAAATTAAGGCACTTGAGCTTTCTGAAATGGAAGGTTACAGTGGAAGGTGAAGAGTTGGCTGGAACACATGTGAGGAGATTATGAGGAACATCTTTGTGTCTTCAAGATTTTCAGGGAAGTACATGCTGAGGTAATAGGAGTATTTGGCACTTGAGCAAGTTCACATATGCGATGCATGGTTAAATCATGAAAGGATCCTTCTGATGTGTCAGTGAATGAAGATTAATTCTTGATAAATTCACACTCTGTGGCTTAAAAATGCATGCTTTGATCTTTGGGAAATCATGTAGCTCTTTGTTAGTGAATTAATGGCAGACCATGATTTTTACTTGGATGTGTTTCATACCCTGTTTCATATCCATATCTCCTTATGTGAGCTGTGTGTGTTGGGAAGCCATAAAAATCTACTTGGCTTCAACTGGGAAAAAAAAAAAGAAGAAAAAAAAGATAAATATATTAATAAACATACCCCAAGGCAGCAACCCATTATGTTCATGGCTATGAATAAAAATGCATTTAACGATAATGCTCTTTTTTTTCCTATCTTGTTTTCATTGTCCTGGATACTCTCAAATAATCTTTCTGGGTTGAATTAATGGATTCAAGTGTACATCTGCTGCAATGTGTTAGAAATGTGAGATGGAGTCAAGGTGAAACCTTACTAGGACCATCTCAGTGAATTCTGACATCTTTCATTCTGAAATTCAGAAAAAAATTGCAGAAATACCAGAGTTTAGCAGAAGGGTTTGTTGTTTTTTTTATTTTTCACTGTTCCTTTGGCAAATCAAGGAAGTTACCATCATCCTCCAGTGATTTTTTTACAGCATTTTATTTTTCAGTTGCAGAGAAGCAACGTATGCTTGTCATTTGGGGACATGTGTAGTCAAATGCCTTAAAGACCTTGTGTGGTTTGGTTATTTTGAATTTACTGTTCAGTAGTCAACTCCCCTTTGCCCTGTCCTCCAGGGCTGCTAAACATCACTTTCAGGTCTTGAACCTCATGATGTTTAAGCCAATATTCTCAGACAATATCTCCAGCATTGTTGACAGACAGAGGAAATGTGAGAGCCGAAATAGAGGCCAAAAAGAAGCTATAGGTGCTCACAGCTTCCAGCATTGCTGCCAGTGGTGACCTGGCTCGTGTCCTTAGAGCTTGAATTCTCCCTGAAAAACCTTTGAGGAATCACACCTTCATGTGTGGATTCTCCTCTCCCAGGTAATAGAAATGTTTTCAGGGCTCAGGTTTAATAAAACAAAATGTGGCACAATTGGAATAAATCCTGTCTGGAAGATATTTTTTAAAATTTTCCAGCTCAGCCAGCTCAGATCGCTCATGTACTTCTCTGCTAACCAGGAGGAGAATTTGTTTAATGCTTTTCTTGAATGACTTTCTTGAATTCCCCCCACAAATGCTTTTCTAGGGGGAGGGTAGTGAGTCCTCCCAAGAGCATGTGGCTTCTGAGGGATTTAGTTAGAAATTCTGTTGCTAGGAAGCCTGTAAAGAGAAATGTGGTATGAAAAACATGAATGCATACAGTAGTCCTCAAATAGCCCTTGTATCCATCTGTCACGTGTCAACATTTGTTTATGGAAATATCCTTTCCCAGATGTCAGTCTACTTCATTCAAGACTTCACAAGTTTGCTATAAAGTTGTTTTCTTCTGCTATGCAGATGTCTCCCAAGTACCTCTAATGCAAATAATAAGCTTTGACTTCAAGCACAGCACTTTTATTTTTGAGTTGCTGTACTTCTCCTTTAGCTTTCTCTGCCTTTGTTCAGTTATATGTGTAATTTATTCTTCATTTAAATTTTTTTCTGCTACAGATTTCATAATTGCAATTAAATCATTACACTAGGACAGGGCAAAGATTAATTTGATTTTAATTAATTTTTTAATTGCAGTTTTCTCCAAAGCTTGAGTTACATTTCTTTGTGTATTTAGATTTGCTACACCGGTCTAACATAAATATTAGCCCACTTAAAGCTACATATTACTTTTAATCTTAGAAAAATCCTCTCTTTGGCTTGGAAGACATTTCATCTCTGTTCACCGTGAAATTGCCACAAATGAGCAATAGATTTGTGTTGTTAATTCCATGTGCATGGCATTGAATCCTTATTCTTGAAGGTATTTATGAATTATCCTTTGAATAGGGAATTTAGTTTTCACATAAATTTGTGGATTTAATGTTATCTCAGATAAGCATCTGAATTTTTTATGTTCTATATCTAGATTATGTTTGTCTAGGCAAAGGCTTTCTGCTGTGCCTTTTGGTCACAGGAAAAGGTTAAACATTTGCACTCAAAGCAAAAACGGACTGAAGGAATCACAAGTTTTCCCATTGTCCAGGTGTGTTTTGCAGCTCAAAATCCATTTTGGAATATAAGTTTACAGCAGGATCTCCATCTTTGTTGCCAGGCACCACATGTAAAATAAAAAGTTAAAAAAAGTGGATTCATCTTGGTATTGGCATGGATAATATGTGCCCATCTTGGTGCTGCTTCTCAAAAAACTTCACAGTTTAAGGTTCCACCACCACTGTTCTCATGGGAAAGGTGTCCCTACTGTAAATTGCTTTCTTTCCTAGAAAGCTGGTTGGGTCAGGATGGGTGACAAGGCCAGGAGCAAAAAGGATTATACAAGTTCTTAATAGTCTTTCTAAATTTGTCTGAAGAATTAAAACAGCAACATGATAAAAATATTTTTAGTTTCCTCTTGGTAGTTTTGTCACTGTAAATGTTTTGGGAAATGGTGGCCTTTGCCTCTCACACAAGCCTGAGGACAACCAGGAACATGGACCTTTTCATCCTGACATTAGAATCGTGCTGCTGTTACTAAGAAAGAGAATTCCAGTTAGTGGCTCCTTGTCCCAGGAGCAGGCACAGGTAGTGTTTGATGTCACCTCCCAGGGTCTGCAGTGTTACCCCAAGGAGATCACTTTGAAGGAGCATCCATCAGCCCTTAGTCATGGAGCAAGGCACCATCTGCTGCATCTCATCATGATCCCAACATGCCTTCCCTGGGCTTGCTCTGTGCTCAGCAGCAACATTTAAGGAAGATCTGTGAGGATTTAGCTTTCCCTTGATGAGGAGTGGTGCTCCAAAGACCAGAGGGTGCAGTGGTGGCCAGCAGCTCCACCTGGGACAGGTGATGGCAAAGCACACAGGAGACTGAGCCAGGAATGGATCCAGAGGCTCTGCTCAGCATCACACACAGCCCAGGAAATCCACAGCCTGGAGGCAGCTCCAGGGAGCCCAGGGGTCAGGTCCAGGTCTGGATGGAGGAGACAAGAGACCAGATGCAGATGCAGCTGCTCTGCTACTGCAGCTTGAAATCAGCTCCAGCATTTCTACTGATTTCACCCATTTCACCAGCTTCCTTTTCTGCTAAGAACAGCATCTTCCAGCTTCCCAGCAATGCCATGCCCCTGCCTGCATGCTGGTGTCTGCCAAGGGTGTAGGGGACAGTGGAGCATCAGAGACCACAGCAGTAACCAGAAAGATTTACAGGAACTTTTCAGACTTACAGGAACTTCAGGCAGGTTGTTGTAATGGATCCACCACATTATTTAACAATTCTGAAGTATCTGAGAAATGCATGTATTCCCCAGCAATTCAAGAACCATTAATTAAGATGTCCCTCAAGTGGATTATTCGTGCTTGTTCAGTGTCACCTAAACACTGGCCCTGCCCAGCTTGGTGACAGTGATGGAGCTTTCTGATGTTGTTAGGAATTTGTCTGTGTACTAAGCTTTTCTGTAAGTACCACTGTAATTCCCATAAGTTTCCTGGATTTTATGTGCTGTTCTGGGTACTGGCAGCTTAAGTGCTTTTATGGGTAGTTTGTGCTGCCACTATGACATTACAGCATTTGGAAAGATTTTGGTGAATCTCTGCCCGGTACTGTGCCCTTCCTTTACAGAAAAGCTTTTATTGGTGGAGATTAAGTAATAATGAAGGAATCTGCAAATTCCATGTTTATTTAAAATAGGAATATATTTATTTATTGAACAGGTAATCAATCAGAAGAAATATGAAGATATCATCTCATTGAACTCAATTCCTAGGTTTCCTTCCACCACACGGTAATAACATTGAGAGCTGCCTCTCCAGCACATCTCACTACAACCTTGTCAATGTTTTAATGAGGCAACTGGGAATTCCTGTGTTTTCACACTGCAGTTAGTGCCATTTTACACGTAGGCTTTGTAAAAGAGAAGTGAAAGAGGCAAGGATTAAGTGTTAGTACAACTGTAAGGCAGCACTTGTACAGCAAGTGCTGGTGATGTGCCCAGTTCTTGCTGCTGTAGGTACCAGTGCTGGGCCTATTTTAAATTTGCTCATGTTTATAGTATTTGGTCATGAACAATGAGTTGTTGTTTCATATTCCACATTAACAATAAAACCAGAGCTTTGCCTACAGTTTCTGTGCATGAACTCTGGGGTCTGTTTTTCAGGTAGTTTAGCAAAGAGATCTAAAACAGCGTCATAAAGATGAATTTAAATTATTTTGGGAAGTGCAGTTTGGGTCTGCTTGTTTGATTCCTTGTGCTGAAATGATTTTTTACCTTTCTTTTTCTGGTGGTTTCTTTTCCATTCCACTGGATGTGGATTTGTCTCTCAATGAAGTGTTTAGGGTTTGATATATGCAGGAAAGGGTGTCTTCTCCAAATTCCATGTACATATTATTTGCTATATGCCTCAAGCCTTCTGTGCTGTCATCTGTATTCATTCTGGAAAGATGACAAAGATTCCCAGTAAGAATCAGGTGATAAATCAGGATTGCACTTTAACTAAGGAAATTGCAATCCTGAATTTGTTCAAGTGTTAAACTTCCCATGCTACTTTATTCTAAACTTAGAGGTGATCTGAATGTTGGGTTTTCAGCTACCAAGATGAATGGAAGTACTTACTATGTAGGTGGCTGGCTGTAGGGTTTTATCACATCTCTAAAATAGAAACAATATTCCTTTTCATTTTTTGGAGACTTTTGCCTGAGGATGTTAATGCAGCTTTATAACATTCTTGGGAATGAGAAGAATGATATTAAATCTAGTCTGCCAGCAGAGTAGATTTAGTCACACTCTAGCAGAGAGCGTGTACCCCAGTGGGGAGCATATTTTCCCTTTCTGTGGAGTTCAGAGCTTATATTGGACAAAGTCTTGGTGGCAAATGCATATTTATTTGCACATAAATAAATGCTTTGCAGCATTTATTCTGTCTTGTCAATATGATTCATCAAATCAGAGGAAACTGCTTGCAGATCATTGGGATCAAACTGGGACTAATGTAAATAAGCCTGTGTCATCCTAACAGAAGTTCTCCCCATTTAATAGCATGATTAAATCTAACTTAAATCAAGGGATGTCTTTTGTGTAGGATAAATAAAGATAAAACAGCACAGCATTTCCAGGACCCTTTGAAACTGTGAGAAACCCATAAAAGCTGTCTTGTTCAGGAATCAAAGTTCAAGGCAGAGGAATACACAGGCTCTGTTAGGATGTTTTAAAGGCCACAATATGGGTTCAACTTAGTTAATTATGAAATAGTGATTAGCATTCTCTTGTAATGTTACCTGGCTGGTGTCATGGGTAGCTCCCTTTCAGAAATATATTTCTTTTTCTCCCTTTGAAGCACATTTTCCTCTACTTCTTGCTCTTCCTCACTTTTTTTTTTTTAATTTGATACTTAAATATAGACAGGTTTGTTGATTAAAAACTGAGATGATACTGCTTCCTTGGTTCATGGATCCTGTGGAACTCCTTTTCCCAGTTGTCTTGACTTCATTGAGACTTTGGAATATGTAGGTCAAATTTGATACAAGATTTTGATGGGAGATACCAGGGCATCTTGGCTTTGTCCCTGTGTGTCTTTGTGGTCTAGTAACTATCCCTGTAACTATTTTCAGATGAAGCACATAATGGACACAACCCCTCTGAGGCATTTACTGAGGGAAAAGCACCTGGAAATGTATTCTATCCATCATTCCTGGAACTTGAGAATAAATGAGGAATTGAATGATCTTGCATAAGACAAGGCCTCAGAAAGAGGGGATGAAGCACAGGATGGGAAGGGTGGTGTTGGAGGCAAGATGGGTTCAGCATTGCTGGGAATGAGTCCTGTGCTTCAAAGGGCTTGGCTGTGTGCTTCCCCCATAAGACCAGCTTAAAAAAAAAGGCCTCCTTCACCTTTCTCACTTTCTCTGGTCTCCAGAAAATTCCAACAAACTGTACCAGCCTTAGAAATGCCTTGCTTGCAGGCAGGATTTTTTAAATGGATGTATTCATGTGTCAGTTGATAGAAAAAAAATCTAAATAACAAACATTTATGTGATGAATTCGATGTGCTTGCCTGAGGAGGCAGTGCCCTCTTTGATTTTCACAGTGCGTTTTCAATTTTTTCTGACTCAATCTGTGAGAGTTGGGATTGTTCAACCTGGAGAAGGAAAGGCTCTGGGGAGACCTTAAAGCCCCTTCCAGTGCCTAAAGAGGGGCTTTGGACAAGGGATGGAGTGACAGGACATGGGGGAATGTCTCCACAATGACAGAGGGGACAGGGTTAGTTGGGATATTGGGAAGAAATCCCCACCAGGGATGGTGGAAGGTGATCCTGCCCATGGCAAGGGGGTGGAATGAAATGGTCTTTAAGGTCTCTTCCAATCCAAAGCATTCTGTGATTCCATGATATGTGCTGAGAGAAGCAGGAAAGTGCTTTTCTAAAGGAAACAAAGTGATTCCATAAATATTTTGTTTGCAGACGAAGAGAACCATGTGTAAGTGTAATGGATCTGTCAGCTGCAAGTGATTTCTATGTATATAAAGAGAGATCAAAGATATAACCTCCCTGAAATAGATCTCTTCATGTAATCATTATAAAGTATGACCACAGGCAAGATAAACAGAGGCTCATCATGGTGATAGAAAGTTGAGTCCAAGCCTTACAAGAATAGTATTTTGTTATTATTGCTGTTCATGTGTTTTAATTATTTATAATCATACTATCAAGATTAAGACAGGGTCTTTATATTAAAAAAAACTTGCAATTTTCCCCTTTTCTTTCTTGAAGGTTTTGGTCAGCAAAATGTTTTATTTGGGCTATCTGATAGCAGTTCAAAGCAGGAAGAAAATGAAAATAATATGAGAGGTTTGAGTATTTTACTCAAGTGAAAGGAAGCAACAACTTAATTAGTTTATAGCATGGAGCATTATTTCAATTGCTTTTGCTAGGGAAATATGCTGTGAACTTTCAGATTGTGTTTTGTGAGCAGCTTTGTAAATCCCTTGTAGTTTCAGTAGAGGTGAAGAAAGCTGATCTTGGAAACATTTTTGCAGCGACCTCGACTTGGATGTGTAGAAAAAGACATAGTGTTGTTTATAAATGTTTCTAAAAAGAGGATAAACCAGTAGAGGTTTTAATTCACCTTGTATCCAACAGAGAAATGTTCAGAAGGAGATGCACCTCTGGTGGGTCCTGCCCCCCTTCCTCAAACCAAGGACTTGTACAGTGCAGTCCTTCTGTCTTTCTTCTCCTCACAGTAGTCATTTAATTATTATTTGGCCGAGCTGCACTTACTGCAGTATCTTTCATACCAATTTAGGAACTTCAGCTCTTGAATGATTAATGTTGACTGTGCTCAGAAATCTCATTGAACCTTTCCAGCCCTGAGATGTGTTGAAGTGTATGAACTGATTTTGATGTGAAGTCCTCTGTGACAAACAGGAATAACTAATCTGGGCTAATATATGTATTCCATAAGCAGCCAGTGACCTTGCTGTCTTGGCCAGTTTAAGGCTGTGTCTGAGTTACTGTCTATTGGTTCTCTGGGGGCTCTGGGGTTGCTGCTTTCAAGAGTTTTCTCTCCTTCCAAACATTTTTTTGATATTAATCCCTCTCATTTACAATGCTTGCTGTAACTCTAATTCTGATCACTCTATATTCATAGCTGTATTTTAACCTTTTCCATCTTGACGGTATTGGCAATTCTCACACCAATGACATATATGAAACACTTCATTTTAACTAAACTCAGGTCCAGCATTTGCTTCACGGCTCTAACATTTATTAATAAACCCACTGACATCTACCATTACCACTCCATATCTGTCCTTTGATCAATTCCTGTTTATAAATAAAAAAACATAATTAATGTTTCATTTCAAGCCCAGTAACTCACAGTGGGGAGAGCGCTTTCTTGGAGTTCAGACATGCAGTCAGATGCACCATGTCCTCTCCATTCACTAATTTGTGTAGGCTGATGAAAAATTACTTTCCACATGAAATTAAATATCCTAGGAGAGAAGATGTTTTGAAAGCTGTGTGGCAAGAAATGTTCATGTGGTAATTAATATTCAGTGAAGAAGAGAAGTTGGCGAGTAATTTTCACGAGTGTTTTATGATGGCAGGAGTACTTTAATATAGAAAGCACTTCATAGGTACAGAAAATAACTATTATCTGTGAACAACAATAGAAGCTATACATCAAGGTGTTGATGTAGCAATCCCATTTTTAAGATTTAGTGAGGCTTGCTTTTAATTTTAGTCTCTACCAAGCCTTCCTGACATATCACTGCAATGTCTCTCAGTCTGTTCTAGTGCTAAACTGAGCACAGTCTCCCCTCCATCAATAAACACACCCCATTTTTATGTTGTCTGTGAGTACAAAACTCAGAGGTATTATTTAGGCAATAAACTTTCATAAAATTTGGTTGTTGGCTTCTCCATTTCTTTTCTGTCTTCTCATTGGCGGTAGATGTAAAATGAAATAGGAACATAAAATTTGTCCTCCCAGCTTGCCAGTGGTTCCTGCCACTCACTTTTCCCAGGCCAGACTCCTCTGAGTCTTCTGAGCAGAGCTGAACACACCTGGGGTCAAGCATCTTTGAAAATACTTGAAAAGAGAGAAAATTGCTCCACAGCTCTCCCCCAGTCTCACCTGCTTCTCTGAAGGTAAAAATGTGCATCTTTACCACCTGTTCTTTATTAATTGAAATAATAACCCATTCCTTTGGTAGAGGAAGGAAAGTTTATGAAGTGTTACTGAGCCATTGTATTTACTTTGGAGAAGTAGGTTTAAAAGACTTGTATGAAGTTGCCTTTTGATTTTACTGCATCTAAAGTACTAATCAGCTAGTTGATGTCAATGTGGGGTGTTTTCATATGTGTAAAATTTGCATTTGGGGGGTTTTTTGTTGTTTGTTTTTTTTTTAATCAGACAAAGTTAACAAATGGCTGCAGGAAAGGCAGAGCACTCTGAGCTGCTCTATCTTCTTAGACTTGCTTTAATTGCAGTGCCCAGCAAACAATTCAGGTCTTAATTTTTAGTGGAGGATACTGATATTGGACTTTATTTAATGGCAAGTCAGTTGCCAAGGGGAAGCAAAAATCCACCAAAAAATATATAAAATATTTAAAAGAGAAACCGTGTTCCAATGAATATTTGTGCTGCTCTCCCACATACCCTCATGTGTTCTACCCTGGGTCAGGACCTTGTCTTCATATTTTGATTTAAGTTATGGTTCTGATCTCCACGGAAGAGGTGAGGTCAAACCCTCCTGTGCCTGGTGAATACCTTTAGGTCATACAGCATCCCAGAAATGAGTTGTGAGTGTGATGGGCTGTGTTGTGCATCCCCATTAGACCAGTGTTTCTCAGAATGGAGGAAAGAGCCTGGCAGAGTGAATGAAAGTGAGTTCAGGGAGGAGAATGTGTGGATGGAAATGTTTAGAAACCACTGCTGCAAACTGTCATGACTTTGCATCTTTGTCTCCAGATAGATGCTCACAAGGGCCACAATTAAAGGATAATCCAGTTCTTCCAACAGCTTTATTCCTTCTGGATGCTGTGGTGGCTCATCACTCTTGTGTTGGTGAAATTGGTCTCTTCTCAGCATTGATCCCAGTGCTCTCTTCCATCTCCCTTTCCGAATGCACTGGGGGAATCCTGTGATGGATTAGTGCTTGTTGGGCTGTGTCAGTCATTAAACCTGGCAGCAGTGAAGGATGGGCATCTTCACAGGTCTGAGAAGACTGGGGTGGAATTTCTGCTCAGCCTCCTGTGAATTTGTCTTAAGCTGCTTGGGGAGGTGCCTTGTGCATGGGTCAGACAGGATCAGCCCAGCACCACTGAGAGAAGAGGACATTATTCCATTTGTGTTTTGACTTTTTGCTGTGCTTTTCTGAGTCTCTGTTGGACAAGAGAGAAAGGTGGAAAGAGCTGGCCCTACCAAACACTAAAGCTGAGGAGTTCCCATGTGGAAAACTGATCTTACAAGAGGAAAAATTCTATTTTAATCCAAGTAAAGATGATTTTTTAGAAAGAAACCTAGTGATGGGGAAAGCAGAAAAGACACAAATGATATGATTTGCATGTCCTTCAGCAGAACAATGAAAAGAAAGTTTGGTCTTTAAAATGTTGTGCATTTAAAAAAATTAAACCAAGATTTGCCTGTTTTAAATAAACACTCAGTGGCACGTGGGGTTAAATACGGATTTATTTTCCTGGATGAGTGCCCAGCCCTGCTGCTGGTCATTACCTGCATATGCAAAGTGTAAGGTGGTACCATCAGGGGGTCTGGAGAAGATGTGTTTTGGTTCACAAAAACATTACCAAAGTCCTGAGGAATAGGAGACCAGTGCAGATCCAGCTCTGTGTGTCTGGAGAATAGATATTAATTCAAGGAATTAAATTTGGAGTTCTATCAGATTTGGAGACATGAACTTCTGAGACTGTGAAAAAAACCCTGGCCTATTCCAGCACCTCTGTGGAAAGCTGACTTCTTTCTTTGTATTTATTTTTAATCTACGCTTGAGATCTAACAATGGGATTTCTACCACCTCCTCAGCTGGTTTTGGATACTCATCTATTATTTCCATGATGTTTGCCAGGATCTGAAACATTACTCAGAACTGTCCTGTTCTTCCACATCCTTAACTGAAGTTATAGCTACAAATTTCAAAGGTGATCATGAAGATTCTGAAAAAAAAGATTAAAAGGAAAGAGTATTTTTTGAACTGCTCTGCTGCAGCCTGTCTCTGAAAGATGAGAATGAGGAAAAAGTATTTTATTTCAAGTAATGAGAGTATACCTGTTAATGATGGATGAAATATCAATTTTTTTACTTGGTTAATAGCTGTTATTTTAATATTCATTAAATGTGTAAATATTTGCATTTCTCTTGTAATTTTTGGGCCAAACAGCATTTTACAATAGCCAAATTATGGAAAAGTCTTTTTTTGGTCCTCTGTTGAGAGAAATAAAACCATATTAAGAAAAGCTGCAGATTTTGGGTTTTCCTAGCCAAGAGCTAAAGCATTCAGCCTCATAGCTAGAGGGATGAGCTGGGCTGCAAAATGTGTATACAGACCTGTGCTTTGAAACACTTTGGAATCAGCAGCATTTCCTATTTTGCAAAGCAGTTTTTAGCCTGGCCAGAGGAATTCCAACACCACCTGGCAGGTGAGGGGCACATTTTGAATGATGGCAGCAGGAGGGGTGTGAATCCTGCAGTACAGAGCCCCTGAATGCAGCACCAGGATCTCAGTGGGTTCCAGGAAAGAGGCCGAGTCCTGTCTGTGCTCTGGGGAGGTGATATTTGATGAAATTGCATCTGTGCTTCCTCATGTTATTTATATCCAAAGATATTGCATTCTGATACAATCTCTGTGTTATCTCTGGTACATACAGTCTCCCTCAGGCTTCTTGTGAAAAGGAGGCATGATTTCCCTGGAAAATTAGATTTTTACCTAAATACATCCACACTGATTACAAAAAGTGCTGCAAAAATCTTCATGTTTAGAGTTGCATGAATATTTCCATCCTAATTCTTTGACTGTGACATTAAACCTTTCTGAATTTTTCCTCTGAGGAGAATTTTCTTCCCATCCTGATATCTGCCTGAAGACTAATACATGGCTTTTCAACTCTGAGTAAAACTTGTTCATCTACTTTTGAATAGAATAGGAGACAGAAATAGTTTTTTTATTATTAAATAAGCATAAGCAAATAGATCTCACAGCTCAGGTTATATCTTTGGTTGCACAGACCACCATCAGCTACAGCTTGAATAAATTTAGAGGCTTTAAAAATTTATAATTATTTTCTAATGGAACTGTAAGGCATAACTTAACCCTTAAAGGGTTAAACAGAATTTGTAGTATTTGATTCTGGACCAGATGACCCCACTGTGATCCCTTCCGAACTTACTCATTTTGTGATTCTCTGATTCTGTAATAGTTTTTTCTTGCTTTAGACTTTGAAGTTCCTTTAAAGAAAGTTTTCTTATGGGTAAAGAGAAAACACAAAGGGTTTTTAACTGTTATTTCAAATGTGGCTGCATGTGAAAAACAGAACAAAACAAACTAAAATACTTTTGGGTAGAAATTCAGCAGTTTAGCAAATGCTTTGTATCAAAAAAGGGCTTCATATGTCCTTTAGGCCACAGCATGATCTCAAAGACAGTAGTTTGTATAAAAGCAACCCAATCTCTAATTTCTGTTAAAGTACCACCTTAGGGGAGCACCGAGGGGGTTTGGTCAGGAATTTCTTTTGCTAAATGCTCTAACAATAAATGACAACAGTTTTGTTGTGGAAAAGAACTGGGGCAGAACCTGGAAAAGAGCTGTGCCTGGCTCAGTGCAGGTGACACTTCCAGCAGGAAACCTTTTGGGTTTGATCACTGGCAGGATGCTCAGAATCAACAAAATGCTTGGAAGTTACAGGATTCCTCTGGATTTGTTTTGCTTTACTCTGTAGGAAAGGGGCCAGCCAGGAGATCTCTCTGTCTCCACAGAGGGAAGAAAAAGTGTATTTGGCCAGACAAGATGACTGCTACTGGAAAGAACCATCCGTGGCAATTTGCTGTTCCTCATATTTGTTGAAATGCAAGGGAACGAATTCTTACCTCACTCGTAAGTCACCAGCCGTGCCTGAAGTCATAAAAGAGGGGGGTATTTTGAGTTTTGGCAGCTGAGAATTGAGAAGGAAATTGTTTTCCAGATTTATATTATCTGTCATGGTTCCACCTTTCCATTTTTTCCTATTTAGCTCTTGTGAAGAAGGGCAGCCTTTAAAAATTAATAAGTGCAGTAATGATAAATGAAACAGTGGACGGGAAGGGAGGGGAGATTAGTTTAAAGGGAGACTTGGCAATCATACAGAAACATCCTAAAGCAAAAATTTAGAATTTTTTATGAAAACCAGACCACTGCATCTAAAACCACTTGTAATGGAATATAGAGCCCAAGCAACTGAAAGTTAATTTTAATTTTTAATGATAACATCTCTGAAATTTAGCGAGCAAACTTAAGCAAAGCACTTGCTTTTCAACGGCAGTATCTGCTTCATCCTCAGTATGGATTTGAAAACTTCTCTGCTCCTGCTGAGAGAGATGCAGCAATGCTTGTTGCTGCCTTCCAGCTGTCCCATCCAATGTCATCAGAGCATCTTTGAGCTTCATGAAGAAGTTCTAACTTGCTAAAAAAAATCTGGACCTTCCAATTTCATATGTTAAATTATTTAAAGAACTAAGGGAAAAAAAGAGCATTGGAGATGTGTGTTGGTAAAGCAGAGGTATGGTACACCAGCTTCTGTGAAATTCAGTAGATTTGCATGCATAACTAGAAATATGTCTAGCAAAGTGTCTTAGCACAAATGTGTTCTAGAACTCTGCATATTAAAAGTAGAGCCTGGTTGCAAATTCTTGCATGAAAATGATCACCAGGCTGATTGGACAGAGGGGGGAAATACATAATCAGGGAATCACAGAATGGCTGAGTTGTCAAGGGACCACAGTGGTCACCTGGTTATGTTTTCACATTATCTTTTCACATTCTCACCTCAGAGTTACCTTTTCCATTGGCTTCAAGAATCCCCATGAACACAGGTCCACACCTTTTCCTTCACAGGGTCCAAAGTAATTCCTTAATGAGAAGCAAGCTAAAGCCCATTACTGTAAATCTGTTGTTTCATGGCAATAACTAAGCTGGGTGTGCTGATAGTTCCCGTGCTCTTCTGTTGTGCTGCTTATACCAAATTAAATATGCTTTTGGACATCAATTAACTTCTCTGGAGCAGTTTTGTCTATTTTGAACACTTTAGTGGACACCATATAGAGGTAGTGAACCAGCAGTGTTAGAAATTAAGAATTTGAAACTGCATTGGAGGCAGTGCAGTTTATTCTTTCACTGCAACACTGTCATTGGTGTGCCTCAGCAGAGTTTTGAACTCTGTAGCATTTGTCACTATGGAAGTAGGGAAAGGCTACAGATTTTACTCCTTAGATTTAGTGGTTTAGTTATTGCAGAGCAAAGGGAAAATCTGCCTGAAGTCTGTAATGGAAGCCTTTGCTCCTCTGAAGTGCACCAGCTTGTATTACTTTGGAAACTTGTTCCATTATTGTTAATGGAACCTGTTCTTAAAATCTGTTTCCCCAAATGTTCAACAGAAACAAGGCATCACACAACAAGATTTATAATTATAGAGAGATGTCTCTTCTCCTTTTTGTACTTTGTAGTTTATTTGTGCTTTCTCCATTACATAGAAACATATGGAAGAGAATAAATAGAAAAAAAATCAAGTCACGGGGGAAGGCAGAGAGAGATTATGAGACAGAGCCAAAAGAGAAAAAGAGTTGTTTCCACGTATGTCACTTCCATCATTACAATTCATCAAGTCAGTTTATAATCTGTCTTCTTGTTTATAAGAGTGTCACAGTGTTGGCCAGAAGATGATGGGCTGAAACACTGAGCTGACAGCACTGACAATCTCCCTGCTCGAGCCAGGGTGGCCCAGCTGCCTTTTTGGGTCCTGTCCCCAGTGGAGCAGTCTGTGGTGCAAGGTGTAACAATGTGCAGGAGGTTTTACTCTGCTTCCAGGGACAGGATATTCCACAGTGTTTCAGGCTTTCAGTTTGACTGTCAGACCAACTTTGCTTTCTGAAGACCTTGCTGAGATTTATAATGAAGGCCAGAGACTGAAGGAATGGGAGCAGAAGGAAGATGAGGTATTTTTGTAGCCAAGAATTGAAATACTTGCCCAGTAGTGAGTTTTCCTGGCAAGCCAACTCTGGTCAGTACAAGGCTCTGGGAAATTAAAATAGCTCCTCATGGCTAGCATGGATTTATTGCCCTCCATCAGTTCTGCTTGAGCTCATAAATATCCTTGAAATACTTTTAAGATACATACCTTGCATAAAATGGTGCAAAATAATAAAATATTGCAAATATATAGAAACATTTGAGCTTGTTCATTTAATTACTGTGTATTGCTGAAGGACAGTGAGAATAGAGAGAATTTAGATAGGAGGAGCTGAAGCACAGAAGCAAGTTGATTTTTTTCAAATCTCTCTGGTGCAATACAGAAACCCTTGTAATATTGATCTCTTGCTTTGTATTAGTTTAAGTGGTAGAAATGCCCCTTCTGAAAATTTATGAAAGTACTTGAGAAATATCAAGACTTAGCTGTAGGATTATTGTTCCCATTGATTATAATTTAAAGTGACTCATCTGCTTTCCTTTCTGTTAAGGCATGGGATATCTTCACTTTGTATACACATCCACTTCTCAGCTTGCAGCTGGTGAAATGTGTATCCTTTGCCTTAAGAATAAAGGCAGCACTAGCAGCATTAGCTGCCAAAATAGCTTCTGCACTCTTGTGTTTAGGACTTACTTTGTAGAAAATTGTTTCTTTTCACTGTAATTTTGCTGTTACAAAGAGGAAAGATAGTGGCACATTGTGCCAGAGCAGGGCAGTCCATTAGAAATTTCTCTCTTTGATCAGAGGAAAAGCATAACTAATTGCTTCTTATCTTGTCACCCAGTGGATTGAGGCACTTCAGGTTGCAGTGGCCTCTGTCCTTTTGAGATGTGCTATGGCCTGATATTGATCCTTTCACTTCTAATTGAGCAAAACTCCTTCGTTAGCAACCTGTAAAATGGAACTGATAATTGTTACCTAGCCAGGAGCAGTGTTATGAAGTCTAATTAGTGAATGTTTGATGCTCATGGGGACAAAAAAAAAAGAAAAAAGAAAAAAGAAGTACAAATGCTGCATTGATTTTTCTCTTTTAAGACTGTATTAATTCTGCTGTTGTGGAATTGTTCTCAGGGCTTTCATGTACGAGATGGGCAATCTAAATGGGCTTTGCAATCCTAAAATACTGTGGGTCTCAACCAATATTAAGTACAAAGGCTTTTTCTTACAAATGTAAGGAAAATAACACTTCAGAGCACTTCTCTGCCTTTCAATAAGATGTTCTAAAGGGAAACTTTTAAATAGAGATGCAAAACAAATCATAGCACTTCAATAATAGCCTCATCTTCTTGTTTAAGGGTGTAACTTTGCTTGCATTTGGGAATTTTCCTGTAAGTTTACAAGGTCTATTCAAGTAAAGTGTGTCCAAGATAGGCAATGTTTCCTGCCTTTCTGACAAGCTTAGATGATTCTGTCTCTGTTCTGTCTTTGTTCTTTCTGATTTTGGTTTGTTTGGTTGTTTTTTTTTTAAGTTTCTGTCTTTGTCAGTACTTCAGCACTCCTGGGTAAATTATATTTACCACAGCAGGGCTTCCAGTGGACTGCATGGACTCTTCTTCCAAGTGGTTTTCTCCTTATAAATATGCTCAATAAAGTACTTTTACACAAAGTATGGCTAAGCTTCACAAAAAAAACCCAAACTACAAGTCATGTGCTGCTGGTAAAACATCTCTGAGCTTGGTGTACTTGGGGGAGTTGTCTGATGGTCAGAAATAGCCCCTGATCTATTTTGTACTGAGCTCTGTTAAAAATATCCTCCTTAAGGAGTTTTTTTTTCCAGACTGTCATGGATTGGGAACAATAAAAAACCCCAACATATTGCCAATAAAATTATAGCCCTGCTAATAAGAACAGTTGAAATAGAAGAATCAGTGGAAATGCTTTGCTGCCCAGTCTGAGATTCCAGAGCCAGGTAAAGGGCTGGCCAGTGGTCATGGCCTCATGTGGCAGATAATTTTAGCAGGCTATGAAGTGTGTGGTCACTTCATGCAGCAGCATGACTGGGATTTCAGAATTATGGCTCTAGTTTCTGTTGTGAGTTGTTGTAAGAAAAGGTCAATGAGACAAGTGACCGCTTTGCCTTCTCTCTGACCATTCTCTTCCCTCACTCCAGTTGAAGAAATCCATGTGGGATTTGTTTCTATTGCTGTAGCCTGATATCCAGCACCTGATGGTGAGGAGGGCCTGCCTGAGAAAAGCCTGGCTAAAGCAAAGTCAGCCTGGTGTTGCATTGAATGAAGGGCAGGTTTCATTTGGCACAGTGAGATTGCAGCTCTGTGCTGTTCCCACGCAGCACCCATTCCCATCTGTATATAAAATGATGGATGGGCTGATTCTTACCTGCTGTTGGTTTGATAATCTGGTCATGTAATGGCAGAAGACATTTCTTCCACATCTTTACATTTAGAAACAGTTTTGCTTTGGGATTTCATCCACTGCTGTCCATTATTTTATCTGCCTATGCATTGATGGGAAAGAGCATCTTCCCTGTACCTTCTCTTACTGAAATGAAAAACTTGCAAGGACATCTTGAAGTTTAGCGAGGTGATTATGGTTTGAATTTAATTGTTAGACATGCCATAATATAATTATTATTTAATTATATAATTACCTTGCATTCACATCAGAAACCATTAAGGAAAAGAAGAGTGTTTAAATATTTGACCATAGTTTTGGCAGACTAATCCTTGCCTGGAGCAAGGGCTTCTCTTAGCTGTTCTGTCATTCTGAGATTATGCAAGCTCCTCCTTATTTTTAATTTTTCCCTTGATTAATTCTACTTTGTTTATGAATTTGTTATTTGCGGCTGACTCCCCAGGATGCTAATTGCTACTGTAAACTACAGATACTGCTGAGCTAATGTGTTCTCAAAATATCAGAAAAAAATGTACAATTAAAAAATGAACCTCTGAATTGTAATTTTCAATTCTTTCCAAAATATATAATGAAAATGCCTTGTTCTTTGGTTTTGATTTGTATTATTTTTTATCTGAGAAAACATCAATCTCTTCTCTACTTATATCTATGAAAGATGAGAATGGATCTGGTAAAAGATGAGGATTTTTTTGGTATTTGGTCTTTTGTTTGATTTTATAGCTATTAAGAAGATAATATGACCTCCCATATTCCAGGAAAAATTTAGAGGTTATCTAGAGTATAATATTTAGAAATTGAGTCCTAGACAAAATCATAATCTAAATGAAAGGAATAGAAAAAATGGTGACATAAAATTTACAAATTCTTTTCAATCTCTTTTCATTGCTGACTTTTCCTACAAAAGAAGAAGTGAGATGATCAGTGGAGTGCAGATCAGCTCCAATTAATACAACTGAAGGTACCAGTTCTTTCACAAGGAGAGTTATTCTGTTGGGGATTGTGATGATCTGGATGAGGATCAGAAAAAGTTTGTGTTGCTGCATTGATGTTGCAGACCGAGTCTGACAGCCAGAGAAGTTCCCAGTACAGAGGTTGGCTGTTCATGGAGGTCTCTGTGTGAACACCCGGGTGTTGTGAAACTTTCAAATGGCCTGAGGCAAATCAGTTTAATCACCTGGACTCTTAATTCTTAACTTATCAAATGTAGGTATGTTATGTTTCTCAACTGTTGTAAGGTCTTTTGGAGAGCTCCCCTTCCCTGCCAAATGTCAGAGAAATTTTTAGTCAGTTTTTCACTATTTTTAAAAGGTTTTAAGTGGCATCTCCTTGTCCTACTTCAGGAGGGATTTTGTCTCCCTTTTCCACCTTTCCCCAAAATTTGACTTGTCTTTCATCCCACCCTCAAACAGAGCCTTATCTTCATCCTCTGAGCAATACTCAGATTTTATTTCCTTCTTTCTTGTGGCTGGACAGTGCATTGCTGTGTGGCAGTAGAGGTGCTCTGTAGCAGCCTTTCCCCTTCTTCAGTTTTCACTAAATACCTTAATTAGCATGTCTGTGCCTTCAGATTGCCTTTTCTTGTTGGAAGAAACTACTGAAGAAACTGCTGGTAACACTTTCTATGTCAGATTATCTCAAATGTTTAGACACATTTGTCTTCAATATTTGTCTCTTTTCTTTATGTGAACATTATGACATAAAAAAATCTCATTGCTCTTTACACCTCCCTGACCAGAGGTTGTAGCCAGGTTGGGATCAGCCTTTTCTCCCAGGTAACCAGCAACAGGACAAGAGGAAATGGCCTTGTGAAAAACCAAGTTCACCTTTTAGCTAGGATTTAAAAGTTTTAATAAAAGACAATAAGGATAAAACAATAAAGAAAAATACGTGGCCGGGGTGTGTCTAGCCAAGAGCACACCTGTTTTAGAGATCACCCTCACTTTAAATATGTATATTTGAACTTTTCTAAGAACTTATTCCCATGTTTCTGTTTTTCATGGCCACTCCTTGGTCCCACCTTTTTAGAGCAGGCATGTTTTTGGCTGTGGTTTTAATTAATTCTTCTTATCAATCTTAATTTGGGCCTTGGTCTATAATTTCTACGGATGGTCAGTGCTGGGAGCTGGGATATCAGCAGCAGATTTCTTCATAGCAGCAGGTTCTGCACTGGGTGTTATCCTGACCAGGCAGTCAGTCCACTCACTACAAAGAGACTTTATCAACTTACTTTACTCCTAAAGAAAACTGTATCTTTAAAACTATTTCCATATACCACACATAGAGTATTCACCCTATACAGGTGCGAAAAGAAAAAAAACCCAAAACCATAATACTTATTTCTAACAACCTTAAATGTACAGCAATTATTGGCGAAAAGCCAACTTTATAATATGCATTTATAGCAGCCTCAAGCTGCACCAGGGCAGATTCAGGTTGGAAGTCAGGAAGAATTTGTTCACTGAGAGGTTTGTCAGGCTTTGAAAAGCTCTGCCCAGGGAGGTGGTGGCATCACCATCCCTGGAGATGTTCAAGGAGCAGCTGGACGTGGCACTCAGTGCTGTGGTTTAATTGACATGGTTGTGTTTGGCCAAAGGCTGGACTCAATGATCTTGGAGGTCTTTTTCAACCTTAATGATTCTGTGATTCTACTGATTAAAGAAAAAATAAAAAGGTGCTCAGACCAAGTGTTATGTCCTCCTCCCACCAAAGCCTCTGGCTCATCCCAGTCCTGCTCTTAGACCCACTCTGAGTGTGGTGAGATCAACAAGCAGGCAGCTGCAGTTAAAAGCATGGTGTTACTTCTCAACAGGGAAGATATAAATCAGCTGTAAAACAGATGATGATCCTTATAGGAGTTGCTTACATGGCCATGACTCTCCCCAGTGGGGTTTATAGAGTTTAATAATCAGGGCAACAAAATATTTGCCTGTGGGAGCAGACAGCCCTGTCGTGGTAGCATCTGTCAACTGCAGGAATTGCATTTACAGCCCGAAAGAGCTGTGCTGGGACACCTTTTATCAGTGAATTGCTGAAGCAAAGGTACTAATAGCTCATTACACTGCAAACAGGTGGTTCGAGCTCTTGCTGTGGTAGCTGGAGAGCCTGCAGGAGTGGGGTGATTCACTAGGCAGGCACTGCTGGCCACTCCAGAGCCTTTGTGGTTTCTGCATGTACCTCAGCAAAATGCTGTTTGTGATGTTTGTCCAGGAGCTGGGGCTGTGCACTGTGTTTTCGTGCTGTGTTTGAGCTGAGACTTTGAATTTTCATCAGGAAATATTAGCATGCTGTAATATCCTGAGGATGAAGCAATTACCTTAATAGATGCTTCTGTGTTATTGTGTGGTCTAGAGTGTGCTACTTGCCATCCCTTTCACAGTGTTGCCTTCTGTAAAATGAAATATTTACCACCAGACTCCTGCAGAGTGTTCAAAATTGTGGAAAAGTATTATCTTGCATATTAATGCAGCATAATAATGATAGTAACTAGTATTCAGAGATTAGAGGCTGACTTAGTTTGCGCAGAAGGAAAAAAGAATTGTTACTTCATTATCTTTATTTAATCTTGCAAATGGGAAGTCTGTGTGGTTTAATATTCATTTCCCTACCTCTGGCTTTTTGTTTAACTTGGGTCCAAATAGGCTGATTTCTAGACCCTTGATTGCTGTTACTTCATTTTTGTGATAACTGGGTTCTTAGAGCCCTTGTCCTCCTCTCTGACAACACACAGTATTTTGAACTTCAGGCCCAATAAAGAAATATGAAGTTTGCCAGTACTGAAATCAAAGCAAACGTTAAATCAGGATGTGCCCAGTAACTATTTAACTTGATTAGCATTTTGACTGCATTGGAAACCTGAAAAGTGCTTGATAGATGCAATATATAGCTTTGCAGTGGCAGCAAAAGATATTACTTGTTTAATGTCAGCACTAAATAATGTAATACTGTTGTCAAATGTCAATTTTCATTGCTGTTTTCAGTGCAGCTTGATTTCTGGAAAATTAACCCATCACAGTTTCAGAAATTGTTTCAGCTTTGCCTTGAAAAAGTAGTCTTTAGAGGGAGTATTCTGAAAAAGAAAGGTTCCTTCACTCCAGACACCATGTTTTGAAATTCTTAGATTTCATTTATTAAGGTCAACAGGGAGGGAATAAATCTCATGCTTTCAGGTTTTGAGTTATGATTTTGAAAATCTTGTGATCTGAGACTGTTCTATAGGAAAGAACTGCAGTTCTCTGCTTTGCATCATTAATGAAGTATCATACTTCTTATATAAATATCCTGTCTTAATTAGAAAGTATTTAACCAAATATTTAAATCAGAGCAAATGTAGGGAAAAATAACATCCTGATTTAATTAGAAAGCAGTTAAGACTCCAAGTCTGAGAGGTGAGGGAAATATTAGCAAGTATGGATGGACTCCTTAGGAACATCAGCTCCTTGAGAGTGGCTGTACAAAAAGAGATTCACAGAATGGTTTGGGTTGGAAGGGACCATAAAGATCATCCAGTTCCAACCCTGCCATGTGCAGGGACACCTTCCACTATCCCAGGTTGCTCCAAGCCCCATCAAAACTTGCCTTGGACACTTCCAGGGATCCAGGGGCAGCCACAGCTGCTCTGGGCAACCTCTGCCAGGGCCTCCCCACCCTCCCAGTGAATAGTTTCTTCCCAATACTTTGCCTTCTGTTCTCACTAGCAAAAACATCTGCCTTTGTATGGATACTTCAAGTACCAAAAATTGATTTTCTTTGGAATTAAACCTTAACACTGTCTCCTCGGGTGGCAGCTTCCCTTAAATATGTTTGTGTCAGTTGTTTGTGTACATACATTACAAATATTTCTTCAGCATATTTTATGCTGACATAATTTAATGGCTTTCTTTCAAAGTACAAGTGAGTATTAGCCTACTAAATTGCATTACTGCTTGGGAATTCCCTTTGGTAGTTTTTCTTAGTCATTAAAAATACCACAGTAGTCTAAAGCTGCATTTTGCTTAAAAACAGCCTTTATTCTCTAAAGTGGGGCACAGGATCCTCAGCTGTAATGTGACCATATCAGGTTCTGCAGATGGAAGGAAAATTTCATTTTATTTATTCAAGACAGTTTCATGGTGAGGCCATGATTTGTGTTGCTGTAAATCTCAGCAGTGAGTGAGGTTCTTGGTCAGCTTTTCTTTGATTCGTCATCAAAACTTTTTGTTTATGAGACACCCTAAAGCCAGTTTGCTGCTGGAGTCAGTGTGTGGCTCTGTGATTTCTGAAAATGATGCTGAAAGATGGTTAGGCCAGGAAAGGTAAGACTGAGTGGCAAAATCCCTAAGGATTCAGGAAATGGAGAAATTAAGGCTTCTTGCATGACTCTGAATCTTGGTGGGCATTGAAGCTTTTCATAGGCCCCAGTTGATGGCCTGGCTCAGATGTGGGACCTACCACAGCTCCATGTTAATTCTTATTATTTTACATGTGAGCACATTTGGGTTGAAGTCTCCTTACTTTTCTTAGATGTGGAATCTGTGGGGAAAACCACATTTGTGTGAAGCCGGCAGGACTCCTGGGCTTCCTTTCCTGAGACTTTGGGGAGGCACCTGGGGAAGGTTTGGAGGTGTTTGCCAGCCTTCCTCCTTTATTCCCACTCCTGCCATTGTTGGCTCCTTGTGCCCTTTGTCCTTTTCCCTTCTGCAATGGACACGCTACAGATGTGATCCTTAAGAGGGCTTTAGATGATAAAGCTTTTTACAGCTTCTTTCTTCCCTGTGTATACATGCACAGTTGTTCTTTCATTTGTTCTGTGAAAGCATTTTATGCCTCTGCTAATTGTTCTTATCCCTCCCAAATTTTTCTTGACAAATTCTCTGCTGCCTGAGCTTCTGGAAAAGAGAGGAGGAGGAAAGCAAGCAAACTCAGGATTCCTGCTGACTTGCATGGCAACAGCGATCTCCTTCCAGTTCAGAATTTATCAATTTTGTGGCTGTGTGAATCAATTTATCTGCTGCATGCTGTCAACTTATTATTAAGAAAGTGAAAATGAGTGCTAGATAATCACTCAGAACAGCTTGGAGCAGGCTTGGTAGTCACAGAAATAAAATTATGGATGAAGTGTTCTCTTGATACAATGCCTTGAGATGCACTAATGGGCCAATTGACCACGCCATGAAGTTGCTTGCAATCAGTGCTAGGATATTTTTCTCCAATTTTGAATGAAGACTTCTGTGAATTTAAGAGCATTTCAGGAGAATATGTTGATTTCCATCTCTGATCAGCTTAGGGTTTAATGTTAGGCTACACATTTGAAGCAAAAAGTACAAACCTAAGAACCACTGGGGCCAGAAGGGGATCCAAGGCTCTCAAAAACTTTTTAATTTTAAAACTCTTAAAGGAAAATAACTCCTTACTTTATGCCTTAAATAGTTATGGTCTCCATCAATGTCTACAAGGAACATAGACATAACAAAGGATTCAACATAGGCACTACAAAGACATAAACAGCTGAAGGAAGACTGGCAATTTTGGAGATTCATGTAGGAAAATGTTTTAGAGCTGCTGTTTCCAGGACATTACCATTCTTGATTCAAAAATATATTTTTAGGGGGTGCCAGAATGTTTCCCACTTACCCCCAGATAGTACATTAAAATTCATTTTGTAACTGTCCTTGTCTCTGGAAAAAAATCTTTGAAATCCTCTGGTTTAGGAATGGAGACTTGGTGAATCCCTACAAAATCTCTTGTAGGGATGCTCACTATTCACATTCAGGTGATTTTGTTATTAAATGAGAGAACCTGGAAGGCAAATTAATGAGAATGACACAGCAGAGGAAAATCAGACTTTTGCAGCACATAGAAAGCAACCAGAAAAAATCCTCCGTTTTTTCTACAAAGTGAAGTTATGCAAAGTGTGGATTCTGTGATTCCTTTAAAATATAATGGTAATTGTAATTAAAAGTCTCTGATCATCCTGGTCTAGTGGAAAATGTCCCTGCCCATGGCAGGGTGGTTGGAACAGGATCTGTGAGGCTCCTTCCAACCCAAAACTTTCTATGATCTGTAATATTTAATGTACAGATAAATTGTTCATTGTGTTGGTAATTCACCAGAAATTGACAGGAATCCTCTGGAGAGGTATCAATGACAATAAGTGTAATATCTTCAAGGACTGGGTAATGAGAAATAAGAGGAACTTGAAGTAAAACTGGAAACAGCAAAAATTTGTAATTACTTCTCAACTAGGAATATATTAGTTTTGCTTAAAAAGGATCTTATTACCAGAAGGAAACTGCATATTATCCTCTTTTTCCCTATTTTTTATGTAGATAAAAAAGGATGTTTTCCGTTAAATTATAGAAATATGGAATTGTTCCATATTTGACACTACAGGAGCTTGTTCAGCCAGTGCCAACATCATAAATGGGGGCAGAGGTGCCCTCTGACTTTATCAATGGCTTGTACCAATATCTTCAAGAGATCACCCCACTGAGACTGGCGCAGGCATCCTGTGCTTGAATCTGCATCTTTTCTGGTCAATTAAAAATGCTGTTCTGTAAACCCAGTGTAAAATGTTGTTTGTCTCTAGTAGGTGCTGAGTGTGTGTGGGATATTAGGTAGAGCTTAAGCTGTGATAATCAGTTCAAAAATCTGTGGACCTTTCAGACTGAAGCCAGTTTATCAGTCTGGTTCTTCAAGAGCTTAAAGTCCACGTGTTTTTCCCTGTTTTTTTCATGTTTGATGTTACAGAGAGCTTTAGAAAACAGCTCTGCTAACCAAAACATAACATTAGAAAGAATAAAACAACTGTTAAGATTATCGAGGCTATCAGACAAACAAACTGGCAGGGAATGTTTGCTGGTGCCTGGGAAATAACCAAAAAGAACTCCAAAATGCTGCTGAGATAAATCCGATGTTTGTGGATTTTTTACTAGGAGAGGTTGAAAGTACAACAAGCATATGATTAAAAAGTGATGGACACGAAGCTTTCTAATACTTTCATGGCTGGAATGTAGCTTATGAGATTAAATTTCAGCAGTGAAGAGCAGATAGAAAAATATTTAACTGTCTCTCCATGTTGATATCTGGTGGCAGTGACTATCCTTCAACACCTGAAAAAAATGAGGTTGGTTATAATATAATGATGGTTTGGAAAACTTATTTTTTTTCTGTTTCATCTGAGTGAGTCACAGTAGTTGAGACTATGCTTGATTTGCTTTAAGTATTAAATACTTAGAAATAATTAATACTTGACAAAGCTTATAGCTTGCATTACATTGAGCTGGTAAATTGATTTGTAGTTTAGAGAATTTTGGTACAAAATTGTATGAAATCAAAAGTTCTTTTTACCCCATAGTAGGATCTTGTTTCTGCTGTGCTAACTATGCCAGACTAGTTTGGAAGTTCAATTCCTGGACTTGTTTCAGCTAATTTTTCTTTTGACAGTTTCAGGATTTTATGTGCATCTTTAGGAATTAATGAACATGCTTTGGCTGTGTTCAAAATGTTGTTTAGGACAGTGAATGAAAATGTGCTGAAACTGAAGTGCCCTTAAAATTTTAATTATTCCACAGTGGTTTAAATAAACCTGTATATTTAGCTTGTACTTTAACATTATTTTGAATACAAGTCTCTTCCTGAATTTTTAATTTTAAGATTTGACTTTTTACAGTGTGGTTATGTGTGAGCAGCCCATTTGTTTTTTAGTTGGCTGACAGCACTCTCCTAAATTAGGGAGGAACTTTTATCTCTGCTGTGCAGCTGAGAAGCAAAGGGAGAGAATTCATGGTGTGCCTCAAGGTGTGCAAGAGCACCGTGGCAGAGCAGGGAAAGAAGCCTGAGTCCCCCAAGTCCTTGGCTAGAGCATTATGACTAAATCTTGCAGTTGTGAACGGCTTTCTTGATTTGTTTCTTTTCATGCAGCCTTTCAGTCCCACTTGGACTGAGGAGTGAGAACTCATTTTAGGTATGGACGTTTCCTCTAACTCTGATTAGGGCCAGGGAGAAACTGTTCAGCGAGTATGAACAATTGCAGCCAGCACTTGCAACTACTTCTTGTCTCAGTGCTGGGAAAAAAATGAGCCAGGGCTGACTAGTATTGCCTTTTATTAAGCTTTATAATCCCCATTGAACTCAATGTCTGAGTTCCCTGGGCTAGCATTTGTTATCCCAACTCTGGGCTAAACCATCCTTCTTCTCTAATTACAGGCCTTGGCATCAGTGGTTTTTATAAATCTTCTTCTTCAAAAAATTTTTTCCCCATGGATAAGATTGGGATATTGAATGACTACCTTTCTGTGAGCTAATCTAATAATGCAATGATTTTCAGACTCTTAGGTACAAAACGAGAGAAAAGCCTCTTTAGACTTCCTGCTTAATAAGATTTACAGTGTTTTTTATTATCCACAAACTTAGTTTCATTCCTAGCTTGGAATATGTTCACTTCACAGTCGGGCTTCTTAAATTAATGCCTGGTTCTTTTTCCAGAAATTTTTCATCTCTTTTAATTGGCCACTCTTGTCACATTCTGCACTTCAGTGCTGGCCAGCCCCTGCAGCCAGCACTCCATTGATTCCCACCTTTCTCTCCTTCAGCCCATTCCATCCCACCAGCTCTGCTCTCTGCTGCCAGTACCAAACTTCCAGGGCTCATCCAAGTCTTCTTCATGTACACAGCTATCTGAGAAAGAAATTACTTATTTAATTCAGTATACCTTCTTTAGGTGAAAGCACCTTAAAAAAGGTGAGCAAGTTACAGCAGTGTCTTCTCTCAAATAAAGCTCTTATCTTTTCACAACTTTTAGGATGTCAAATGTTGAAATTATAACTATAAGAGCAACATTAAATTCTGTAATATTCATCTTCTCTGTCCTGTGAGATTTATGTACAGAAATAATGTCATGTATGTAAGCCTAATTTTCAATTATATAATTAAAATGACATAACTTGCTGACACACATTTTTACTATGTAACTTCTTCTCTGTAAAAACATATTTTTTAAAACCAGATCCTAATTATATCAATAATGGCCAACACACACCTACTACACTTTTCTTCATGTAGGTGGTTGTTTGTGCTTTCTAGCAGAAATCCTGTGGTCTGTTTACTTCTATTTTCTGTATTTCCTCCTTTTAAAATAATGCTGTAGAATTTACTCCTGTTTATCTTACCTTACACTGAATTAACTGCATTGACTTCAAGAGAGTTAACCGTAATCTTCATTTATGTAGGAGGTAGATTGTGCACATTTAGCTAATTCTCTGGGTGTCTGGGCTCAAAATGTAGTGTAATGGATCTTAGTCACTGCTGTATTTTCATGCAAACTATTAAAACAACACTTCATTTGCAGAATTTCTCAAAGCAATGGAAAATAAAGACATTCAAGAGCATGCTTCTGGCTACAGAGATGCAAATCTGGAAATATGCTGATTTCACAGTGAGTGGTTATGGAAGAAAGGAAGGAACTTGTGTGGGGTCAAGGACACTCCAGAATACCAACAGCCACGAAACATTTCCATCTGTGATTCCTTTCTAAATATTTTCCTAGTATTTTTCATGCATCCTTTTCTAGTTTTGCCCTCCATGTGGAGCTGAGGTAGGTTAAGCAGCATCCCTGCAAGTGCAGGTGGGAAGCGCCGGAGTGTCACTAACAGGAAAGATAAACCAGAGCACTTTGCCACTCTCTGGTTTTAATACCAAGCAGAAAACAAACCTGTAAGTAGTGCAATATGTTTAGACAGAAGGATGTAAACACAAACTGGTGATGAGACAGCTGAGAGCTGATGGGTCGGGTTCAGAGGGCAGATGCTGTGCTTGGGTGACCCTGTGCAAGGAGCTGGAAGAAGTCTCACCTGGACTGGCACTGGTCCTCGTAGAGGTCCTTAACCATCCCAAAAACTGGTGGAGGGACATCATAGCAGGACAAAAGTAATTCATGAGGCTTCTGGAGTACATTGGTGCCAGCTTCCAGACACAGGTGATTGAGGAGCTGGGAGCATGATCTGCCTGAGCCTGGCCCCTTAAACAAAGAAGAACTGGTTGGGGCTGTGAAAGTCAAGGGAAGCCTTGGGTGCAGTGACCATGGGATGGTGGAGTTCAGGATCCTGAGGATATGAGAAAAATGGTAGTTTCACTGCCCTGCATTTCACAAGAGCAGTTTTTGGCAGTTTCCCATGATATCAGCACAGGCAAACTGGACTACGGAACTGGGCTATGAGGTCTGTCAGTCTCCAGCTCACACAGCACAGCTTCAGAAAGCCTAATGGTCCTGTCTTTCCCATGTGAGTTTTTGGGTACTGCTCACTGTCCAAGAAGAAATTTGGAGAAAATTTTCTATGCTAACTAATTCACCCCTGCCCACTGCTGAGTTGCTCCCAGAAATTCTTCAGAGTTGCACGGGGAGCTATAACTTCACACAACATGATTTTGTGTAGAAAATGAAAATGAAGGAAAGAACTGTTAAATCTTAGTCACAGACCAGCCTGCACTGAGACCCACTGGGTGGAGTTATTTAACATGACATAAAACAATACAGGAAACAGAACACAGAAATGGAATAAGAGGCTGCACCTCAAATTCCACTTAGCTGAGGCAGCAGCAATGCCTTCAGACCCTTGCTCTGCTCACAGGAGCTGCAGACTGATTTTGGCTTCTGCCTCTTGCATGGCACAAAGATTAGCATGCTGCTTTTGACTTCTGAGGGGTGACATCTTTGTGTTGTAGCACCAGTTCAGACATTCCCATCCCTGCTTCCACATCCCTTCTATCTTCAGGCTGCTCTGCCTGGCCTCCTTCAGCTCCCATTTGTTTTCTGATGCTGCCCTCTTTCTTAGTTGATAATGAATATTTTTGTGCTCTTCTATTTGTTGTGAGGATGTCTGGATGAGCCCCTTGCCATTCCGTTCTTGCACTGCCATACAAACAAACCATCCATCAATCCCTGTTTCCAGGTTTTGTCTCTGTTCCACAGGCATTGTTGAATTAAGATAGCTTTCAGGGAAAACCAGGCTGCCAAATGAGTAAATATGTGAGAGGGTGAACAGTCAATCAGTTTTATGAAAAGCTCTGAGTCCAAGAAGAAGGAAAAACTTCTAGTTCTTGCAGACCTCTGACTGGATATTTCCTCCCTTTTACATTCAATACAAGCTAATATGGACTTGATGTCTCTTTTTAAAGCTTGGTATTTAAGGAGATCTTTGGAAATTATCTCATTTTCTGCAGAGAACTCTTTGTTAATGGCTATTTTGACCCAATAAAATTAGATCCCTGTCAGACACTCCCTACTTTTGCAAAACCAACTCAGATATCATCTATTTTGTATCTATGATATCTAGAAAAGCTGTAATTTGTATTTGTGTTCTAGGCTTGTTGCTTTGTCTCTGCTCTGAGTCCACAGACATCCTCATGGGTATTTATTACCCCAGACTCCTGCCCTCCTCCATTGCTCACCTCCAGAAGGTGACTAAGGAGCAGGAATATTTGCAAAACCATGAGGGATTGACTGTCTCAGGGGAGGGGCTCATTCCCCATATTCCCTGATTTAAGAAACCACCCTGCTCTTGTCATTCCCTGCTCATGTCCCTTCAGTAATTGCTTGAGCTGCAGTTATTTGCATTCACTCTTCACATCCTTCACTCCTGATCCTCCCACCCAGGTTTCCCAGCTTTGCCCTTCACAGCTGCCAAGTGCACTTTTTGGCAGATTCTTTCCCCAGTTTTGACAAGAGGCTTTCCTATATCCCATTCTAAGCCCCAGCTTATTGCTGTCATTCCTTTCTTTCCCACTAACCACTGCAAATGAACTCCTTGACTCCATGGGATTTATAAACATCTTCAGTGAGAAGGAGCCATTCAATCTGATCTCCTCCTTGTTCTGGGAGCTTATCTGGCCCTCCTTGCTGATACATTGTGCTCAGAAGTGAGGCTGGGCTGTAGAAAGACTCTGGTCTTCGTAAGAGGTCAGGATAGGAGTAATCTTCCTGTTCCCTGCCTAATTTCAATTTCTGCTCCAGCTTCCAGCCCTTTCTTTTAGTAACAGGTTTCCCCACTAGAGAGTCCTTTATTGCTCTTAATTTTCTCTCCATAGAGATACTCACTAATCAAGTAATTTTTACAATCTTTCTGATAAACTAAACAGATTAGGCTTTTAAAGTCTGTTACTGAAAATGAACCAACCTTCAGGGATTTTTGCCCCCCCCTCATTTCTGCCTCCCTACTGTCCTGCATTCTGTTCTGACTTTAGAACAGCACTGTGGTTATAGGTTTAATATTGCCAATGGCAAATGCAAAAGTAAATTATTTATTTCTGCTTATCACCTGTTATATATTTCACAATTTTTTTAACGCAGTGTGGCATTAGAGGGAAAAGTTACCTATTTGATAAAAAGATAAAATGGTTTGGATTGGATGGCACCTTAAAGATTATCTCATTCCACACTTCTACCATAGGCAGGGACACCTTCCACTGTCCCAGGTTGCTCCAAGCCCCATCCAGCCTGGCCTTGGGCAGTTCCAAGGATGAGGCAATACACAATGTAAAGGATTACTATTCTTAACACTTACAAAAAACTATGAATTCTTCTCTTTTAGGGAGGCAAAATTGGAAGACTCCATGACTTTTGGTAAATTTAACCCCCTGATCTACTGTCGCTGAAATATTTTATTTTGCATAGTTAAAATACATTCTTATCCATATGAAATATCAAGGGTTTACTTAAGCATGGAAAGATCAGCTCTTCAAATACTGGCTCACGTGGACAGGATCAGTTATGAACTTCCCATCAGAAAAAATTAAAAGCAAATCTTGTCCCTCCTTGGCTGTGTCACACACTGGCACAAAGTCACCCCTGAATGAGTGGCCTGTTCCACGTGCTTGGTCTCCTAAGGCAACAGCATTGCACAAAAGGGTTTCAGAGGTGGAGTCCTTTTTAACATCATGCTGGAGATAATTTGGAAGAAATTAACCTGCAAAGTATTTCATAAGAAGAATCTTAGAGTGAAAATCAAGTTATTTCAGTTCTGTATTCTACCATTAAAATTAAAAAATCTAATTAAAATTGAGAGTGTAGTGCTGAATGCTCTTCCTAAGGAATTCCAAAAGGAAATTGGATAAAAGGCTTGGAGAGAAGCATTTTTTGCAGTCTTGAAGAGAGGATAACCTCACCTGGGTCACTTAGTGCTTCTGAGATACCTCCAGGATTTGTATTTTTCAGAAGATGCACTTAAATAGACTTTTGATTCCAGTACATGTATATAGAACTGGGACATTTCCATAGATATGGAAATAAAGATTATTTCCATTTAATCCAGGTTCTGTGCTGTGTTTGCCTCTTATGATCCTGATACAAATAGGGCTGGGTCCCTTTAATGAGAACCTGTACAAAACCTGGAATAATCTTATGTAGAAACTTGGAACAACCCCTGCAATACACTGAAAAATGTGTCTAGAGCCTGACCACAGCTCTCTACTAGAATGAAGATGAGTTTTTCACACACTTGGGTCTGGTATTTGGGGAAAGTAAAGGCTCACCAGGTCTAGCAAGGATGTCAGAATGGAAGCTTGACTTGTGGGCTTGTGTGTGAAACCACAAAGTTCAGTATTTCAATGGCCCCTCTCAGATCTGCACAACTTTTTAAAGCATCATTTAATCATGAGCTACAGCAGCAGTGTCTCATGAACCTGCCTTGCCTTTTGTATTTGTTTTTGATTAATGTGACTTCTCATAAAGAAGTAATTTTTGGTAATCCAGATGGATGGTGGGTCTCAATATCAATACTGTCCTAAGTAGTGACTTTGGCATTTTGAGAAGGTGATTTTCCTTCTTGGCACATCAAAATAGCACAACTTTTCTTGTATTAAATTGAATTGGAATAACCAATTAGTCTGTTGATCCAAAATCATAAGCCAATTTAGTAGTGAGAATATGCTTGGGTGTTACTTCACAGAAAAAGAATAGATGTTGTGAGAAATTTAGAGTTGACTATAAACTATTGCCTACACAGGACCTCACTGGGACTGATTTAAACTTTCCTAGGTGCAATTAAATGCATATCAGAGTAAAAACAGAGACTCAGATATGCCCTTTCACTTTCCTCTTAGTTTCCTAACTTCTACTTTACCAGGAGGAGAGGAAAAGTAGATTACTTGCTCTATAAATTCTCTGTCAAAATTTCTATGAATTAGGGCTAAAAGTGAATAATGAATCTTTCTCCAGCTTTCCCCTCTCCTGTCTCATACATATACATTCACACTCAGAAATAGCATACTCTTCATGCAAAGGTTCCTCTCTTTTCAAATAAAACCAATACATTTTTTTAAGATGTCATACGCTGTGGATAACTTGATTACCTCATGCTCCTAAATTCAGCTGTTAATTATTTATTTGGAAGTGTTGGGTGGGCTGCCACAATTAGCCTTGACATATTAAATAAATAGTTTTTTACGGTAATTGGGGTTGATGCCACGCTGCTTAGAATAGGCTCCAGTATTTCTTTCCTGTCTCGGAGCTAACTGCAGTTTTTAATTTCGTGAAACACTTTAGGAGACCATAAGGAAAAATAATCACATTACAAGTGAGAAGTGTTGAGTAAATTTCTTTTACAAAAAACACACCAGTTATAAATTTAGCCGTTAATTGATGGCATTACGAAGGGCTGAGATGGAAAACAAACAGTGGGAAACCAAATAATCTGTAATGTCAGGAGTCTGCATGGTCTGCTTGCCTGGCTGTGCACGGGCTCTTGGAGAGATAGAAGCTTCCAGTGGCAAGACAAAGCAACCTTCCAATACTCTGTGCCTGTGGTGGAAAGGTGTCCAGCTGAAGAAATAGGGAGTAGGCAATGCACTTTCAGTTCTAATTTACTTTTATCTTCTTGGCCAAAGGCTTTTCCTGTGCTGCTGCTTCCAAAGCAGCAGGGCAGGGCATTGCTTCTCCAGGTTTTCTTCCTGCCAGGCTGCATCTTTCCATGGGCAAGCTGGCCTCTCTGTTTTATCCTGTCTGTTGTTTGCATCCAGCTCTAGGAAGGAACTGGACCTTCTCAAATCCCAGTCAAGTGGATGCAGAAAAAGCCCCAGATACGGCTGCTTTGGGCTGTGCAGGGAAAAAGATCTGGCTCTGCAATATCTTCTGACTGACTGGAAGATGTCCAAGCCGTAAGATTCCTTCTCACCTTGCTCTGGGTGTCCTGTCAGAGCAAGAGACTGGCAGGATTTGGGTTTATATAGCAAATCTACCCATCCAGGAGCTCATTTGGAATTCCTTATGCTGTGCCTCTCCTTCCCTTACCATGCAGGGAGTCTCTACCCTGAAGGATGCACAAGGAGGATAAAAAGGACACTTTGAGAGCTTTACTGTATCTCAGGCTTTTGTACCCCCAGTAAAGTAAGACAATATTGATATATTTTTGTGTTCATGTTTCTCAGAGAGCTTCAGCCCTCCTGTTCTTCACATTTTCCCTGGATAACATCAATTTCAGAGGCTGCTTCCTTCAAGTTTAGGTCTGAATTTGTAACATGGTAATTGTCCAGCATGGTGGGCCCTTTCAGTAGCATGTTTGGGTCCAGGTAATCCAGACCATAATCCATATGGTTTGGGACTCACCATTTTGAAGAACAGTTTTGTCTTTGGAAGTTCTCCAAGCTCTCCATCTCTAGGGGGCTTCTGGTTGATCTGTGTGGACATTTCTTGGGCAATTGGCCTCAAGCATCTGAAAAATACTGAGATCTAGTTAAAACTCCCAGAACAATCTTTTTATACTGAAAGCCTGTAAGCTGTAGAAAGTTGATGATATTTCTGCTCTTTTCTGCTTGTAGGAAGATGCCTTTCAAAGGCAGCCTTGAGGGAAACAGTTCTTTGCTCCGCAGTGCTGGAGGTTTGATGGGTGCACATTTCCAAATGATGGAATTTGTGCAAGATCTGTGTCTCAGCACGCTCAGAGACCTGCTCATTACCATCCCTCAGTAGCTGACATTAAAGAAGCTTTTTTAGCCCTGTCTTCCTTTCCTTACTAATCAGAACTCTGTTTCATTTTGCAAAATATATAGTAATTTCTCTGTTCAGTTAAAGCCTCTGACCTTGCTGTCTTTAAATCCAGTATAAATGTATTCTGGGAGGCTGAGACAGACTTTTTTTCCAGATACCTCTACAATTCCTCTGCAATGCTGTCTATTAAACTTCATCAGGACCTTCTTCAAGAAACAGCAGCCACAGGCATGTTTTATAAAGAGCAGCTGGGTTTTGGAGTGGATGGTTTAGGGGAACTGTGTGGTGGAATATCTGATATAAAATAGAGGAACTATATAAATTCTTATTGAAGGACAAATTAACTTCCTAGATTTCCAGAAGGCTTACAATTTTCTTTTTTTTTTTCATTGTCCTGAAGAGGGAAGAAGTTTTGAAGGGGAAGATAATGAAATGTGAGTGATGAGGGGAACTGTGACAGACTTTGCTCCTTTTTCTACCCCTTTTGCAGGGACAGTGTCTGACCTGGAATGATTCCTCCTCCTGTAAATCCCTGCTGCACTGGTGATTTGTGACAGCATTTCTGTTGCTTAGTCAGTGGAAGGAACAAGAAGAATCTGCTTTTTTTCTCTTTAGAACTTCCCAGTCAATTATTGCAACTTCTTACATTGAGTTGTTTCTCATTCTTTGCTTCCTTCACATACTAAACTGCCCTTTTCAAGGGGATGAACTTCTTTTGAGAGAAACTTGTGAGCTGACTGTTGTCTAACACTGAAGGAGATAAGGCTTTTTAGCCTTTATCTTTCCTTTAGGCATCTGTATAAATTCAGACAGTGGTGTTTGATGCCATGATTGGTTGAATTTTAATAGAAGTTTGAATTGAATTTTAATAAGACTTCTATGGTGACAAATAAAGACAATTACATAGTTCAGGAAGCTGAAGTCATCTCTCCATTCACCCAGGGGATAAACTGACTTCTGCCTGGTGCTCTGGGAATTTGTTCCCTTCCTAAATAAATCAGTTATGTACTTGTTTCTCTCTTGGAATGCTTTCCTGTATCTATCTGAACTTTGTTAAAACACATGTGGAAAAGTGTCTACCTAACAAACATTAATGGTGTGTAGTCCTGTGATAGCAGTAATTACAGACTATAGTGCAATAATAATACAGTGCAAGTCTTATGGAATGTATTTTGGACATATATTGTACAGCTCCCAGACTTCTTGCAGTAGATATGGCATGCAGAGAAGATACAGTGAGTTTATCATCTAAACACCAGAAAAGAGACTCTAGCTGTTGACAGTAAAGAGAACAGGGAGATGACAAAGATGAGCATAATCTGCTCTTTCTTCTGAGTACACACGGCCTGGCACAGGCACTTGGGTGAGACATCCACGAAACCACTGCTGTGAGCAGGGACAGCTGTCACAGCAAAGGTTTGCAAGACTGTTTAGTTTAAATGCAAGGAGGAACTGGAATATGAATGAATTTCATGAAAAGATGATACAATCTGTCTCCAGTGTCTCACATCTATTATCTTTCCACTTTTCTGTAAACACTTGAGAATGGATTTTCCAGTGGGCAAATTAAAACCCTGCTGTGACATCTCGTGCTCCTGACAAACTCCTGTCTCCCTGGGTGATGATTTGGTGCTGTCACTGAGGGGATAATTTTGGATTGTGTGGACTTTATGGCATAAACACAGGATTCTTTGATGTTGGTCTGCTTTTGCTAGAATGTGGCTGTGTTGGTTGGCTTTAAGAGCATGTCTGAGAGGAAAGTAATCAAAAACTGATAGCAGCAAAAATTAATGAAGTCAGAAGAAAATGCTGTGCCTGTGACTACCCGAAGGGAAAGACACAAACTGAAATGTAGCATGTTAATGAGGACTGCAGCAATCTTCCTTATTCGTTTCTGAGCTGGGCTCTGCAAACTTTCGTGCATTCTGGTATTCTGGACATAACTCCAGCAATTTAAATGAGTTTTTGGGTATTCCAAGGTAGAAAGATTATAAAACTTTTTTCTTCTTTTTTTTTTTTTCT
>VZTB01003723.1:220431-296601 GCA_013397245.1 Thryothorus ludovicianus
CTTAAATAGTGGGTATCAAATTGGAGTAAGAAAGGCAAATTTTTTAGTGTGAATGATAGGAGCTTACTTTGCATGTACAGCTAGATCCTCCAGTGTGTTGCATTTCCCTTGACCAAACAAATGTTAATCTGTAAGTCACAAATGATAAAAATGAATAAGCATTTCTCTTTCTTCAGTCTGCCATAATATTTGGTCTCCTTTTTCTGATAGAGGGTTGGTCCCTTGGAGAGAAGACGGGTCATTAACACCTTGGTGAGGGCTTTCTAAAATCTCTGGTTTCACTTTCCTGGCCTCCTGGCCTGGTGAGGTGCATTTGTGTGGCAGTCAGTGTTTGATGGGGAGGATTGCCAAAGTAAAGCTGGCACTTTACAGAGGGGTAGGGTTTGCTTGTACTTCCACCCTCTGTGCAATGAACAGAAATGACGAGCCACTGCACCCAAAAAAATCTCTTTGGTTGCTCAATAGCGTAGGCAGTTTTTTTTCAGAATGGCTTTGCACGTACTGAAATACATCTTGTGTGATGAAAGCCTGATTTGCTGTAGGAACACATTGTTTTCCAGGGACTCAATCTCATGGATCACTTTTATGGCTTTCCATTTCTGTCCTCCCTCCGTAGTCTAAACAATGAGTCGTTCCAGCCACAGGCAGTTTGTGCTGCTTCCTCAGGGCTCCCATTCTGGGCATTGCTTTTTACAGGGCTCTATGCTGCACTAAAAATGAAGATGAAATAAACTGCCCAGATGGGACTTTAAAGATATGGACTGTGGAGATGTTCCATCTACACACGCCGTGAGTGGTTTCTGACAGTCCTGCCCCTTTGTAAGGGAATAACACTTTTAGTACTTCCTTTAACAGAATCAGAATGATTTGGGTTGGAAGGGACATAAAAGCTCATCTCATTGTAATCCCCTGCCAGGGGCAGGGACGCCTTCCACTAGACCAGGTTGTTCAAAGCCCCATCCAACCTGGCCCTGGAGCATCTTCTGAGGTGCTGCTGGAGGGATGTGTGGGTGAAATGGTTTTTATGATACTTCACACAGAACTGCGTGGAAACAACTCAACATTTTCATACTGAAGTTGTTTGACAGTGATTTTAATTTGGTTATTTAAATGTCCAAGTCATTATATTGTCACTACAAAATCTCCAAATGCCCAACTCTGCTCTGACAGTCTCTGTGCACATCTAAGCTTTAAATGGAGTCTTCAAATGTCACCTTCAAAAATGCTTTCTGAGTAATAAATGTTTAAAATCTCATGGTCATAGAGCTGTATTATGTATTTCTCAATAGTCAAGTTGAAAAAAGCAAGGGAGCCATGGTGCACTTGGTTTGGGTTTTGATGAACCAGGATTCTGGAGCAAAGCACCTGTGTCCATAAGCCAAGACATAATTCAAGGTATAAATCCAAACTCTAGACCTCTAGATAAGATAATTCACTTTTTGGGTGCAGGATGACCTTCCCATCAAAATATAATACAGCAGTAAAATCTAGTAAAAGAACACATCTGTCCCAGAGAGCAAACCTGAGCCTTATGTTTTGCTAGAAACCTAAATCTCTAAATCTTCAAAAGCTATTTAACTGATATTAGATAATTTCCTAGTCCAAGCAAATGTCTCTTTATACTGGTAGTATATTCTCCTAAGTGCTAAAAGTTTTTCTTTTACTTGCCAGAACATCAGTACAAGGATAATAGCAAAAAATGTCAATTTAAGTAATTGTGTGTCAGAGCATACGTTGTAAACCCTAAAATAAATCTGGAGTCTAAGTTCAGACTATTGAAAGTTGGAATTTATCCTATTGAAAGTATAAAATCACATAGGTGGGAAGAGCTGTAATTTGAAAGCCAAATATATTTGTATTTTCAATAGGTTCAGTGATAATGCTAGCATAAAGATGTTAAAATACATAGAATTGGTATTTTGCTCAAGGAAACAATGCTTCCCATGGATTTTAATGTCTTTTGATGACCTATCCTCAGTATTTATAAATACTTGAGCACTAACTCATAAATAATGTAATATTAATTGAATATCTTAGAAAATTACTTTTTCAGTGATTATCACTGCATCTCTATTCAATTACTTGATGAGATGTCCTGGGCAGTTCCTGTCAGAAGCTGCATTCTTCTATCTCTTATTCCAGTGATGATTTACAGCAGAGTGAAATAATCTTTTACAAGTTTATTTTGCAGTCTGGTCAAAAGGTTGAGAGCTAAAGCTTAAATTGATAATGTCCAAGTGAATGAAGGCATTAGGTGGAATATAAAGCTTTACTTGATAGACATGTCTAAAAAAGGGAAATGAAGCATTGTTTTAAACCCAAAAGCTTTCCAGTAAGATCTGGGGAGTCAAGGCTGATCACTGGATGGTCACCAGGTGTGTAGGAGCAGGAGGAAGAGGAGAATGTGATTTTTGTAGCAGCCCTGCCCCACCAGAGCCACCTCTTGGGCACTCCCCAGAGGAGCTCAGGTTTGTATCAGCAAATTGGCTGGGAACTGCCTGGGGCACTGCTCTGGGTTTAGGCTGAGCTGTGCCTTGGATTAGAGGGGCCACACTGCCAGAAATGCCGTGCTGGAGGGGAATTGCAGAGGTCTTGGGCTTCATAATTCTGGTTTGCTTCACAGGCTGGGTGCCCCCAGACTAAGAAAGGGAGAAATTAGAGAAATTTACTGTCCTGCTGTTTCTAAGTACCCATTTTTTGAGTGCAGAGGGTGGTAAATTCTCCCTCTTTGCTTTTCTGCTTCTCTTCCCTGACTGTCCCAATGATTTGTGGGAATGAATTAATTTTAAAGTTATCTTTTAAAAAAAATAATTTTTAACTTGACAGTCTTCCTGTCAAGCACAGTTGAGCGGAAGGGACTGCACAAGGCAGTTGCTGCTGCTGAACAGATCAGAAAAGATGAAAGTGGAGAGTTAGAAATCTTTTCTGTTAAAGACCTTGGGGTTTTGCATTGTTGTTTCTCCCAACATTTTATTTTTAAATAAACTTTCTGACTCAAGCAGTGTTCCAATGTCAAAGCCTGATTTCTGTCCCCTTAAAATGCCCTTAAAATAGTAACCAGTGTTCTGCTTGCCTGTTAATCTTAGCCAGGGTTTTCTTCCAAAGAAGAGATACATATGAAATGCACTCTATCTGAATACAGGTAATTTGGTGTCTTTTGCAGAAAATGTAGCACAAAATTTTTAGACAAAAGAGACTTTCAAGTTTTCTATGTCCCACGGAAGGGGAGGAACTGCGAGAACCATTGTTAGGTGACAAAAGCTTAACCAAATTCTCACTGCAGGAAAAATGAAGGTAAGAAAGAAAAAAAAAATATCTTCTATAAGTCTTTGAAAAAGTTGCTTTTCTGTTCATTATAGGTGAATAGGATCAGTGTGTTATTTTATAGTGGTACTGAAAGGTGTTCCCAACCAAACATCTCATTTAATGCTTGATCAGGGAGCCTCTCCTCCTGCATTCTGGAATCCCTCATAAAATGTTAGGCTATGTTCAAAGACTTCAGGGGATTGGCCACTATTGGTTTATTTTAAAATCGTGGGTTTAGTGGTATTAATAATGATATTCTCATTGACAGTATGTACAGCAGTCAATAAAACCCTCACTTGTTTAGTTTTCTTTTACTGTATAGGACCCACTTTCCCTACACACTGATAATTCTTGTTCTATAAATATCTCTGGCCTTTGGAAATAAGAGATCCTTTTTTGCACTTTATATATCCTCAAAGTATTTACTGAAGCAGAAGTGCCTCCATTTCAGAGTCTTTTGCTTATTGCACGTTTCCCTCCCCATTTAACAAGATATTAAAAAGATATCCTTCAGGGCAGGCAGCGAAATGTAACGGCAGAAAGGTCACCCAAAGAGCATGAAGATGGCCTTTGAAGAGCTATATCTGCAGGAAATAGGGAAGAGAAAAATTGCTTTCTAAAGTTTCATTTCAGGAATCACAGGTTTTCTTCTCTTTCCCACTTTCCCCCTTTATTTTGAACCCAACATTGTCAGTTTTCCCCCTGCATGACTAACAACTTCCCTGTTTAAAATTTTCAGGACACTTTTCTTAATATTCTGGATATGTTGTAGGAGGCCCAGAGTGCCACGGGTTAAAGTTGTACCTAGTGCATCTAATTTTGGGTTGTGCTTTAAAGGCCTGTTTTAGCTTGTGGAAAAATTAATAGGCCTCTGTTTTCTTAAAATGTTGTTACTTTTTATAGCTTTGATATAAGCTTTCCTGCCTGATCATATTAGTAAGAGGATGAGTCTTTCTAACTATGAAATAAAGGAGTGCTGACAAGGTCTGTGTGTGTAACTAGGGTCAGCTAGAGTTTTAAGATTGATGGTGGCTGGTTTGTCTTCAAAGATCCTTTCTCCTGAGTAATGAAATATTTGTTCCATGGTGTTGTTAATCCTTTGTTTAAATGGAATTCATCACACTTCTTTGTGTATGAGTACAGGAAAGGAAATAGTGCACAGGAGAAGGAACTGCACCATGCTTTTGCCCTTTTTTAATTGCTTCAGCTCACCCAAGCAATTTAAAGACATTATTGGTGCTACAGCATCATTTGTTGAGAGCTGCATGTCTAGTTCTAGTCTCAAAGTTTTAGAGAAAATAATTGAAAATGTTCATGTTTTCCTTCTTCCTAAATTTCTAGTTCACTTAGGTATTGCTGTTATGTTAGGGCAATGAGTTATCAGAAATGTCTTTCCACTGATAAAAAAACCAGAGTTTTCCTTGTTTGAATTCAGGTTAGATATTAGAAAAAGGTTCTTGTTTTTCACCCAGAGGGTGGTTGGGCACTGGAAAAGGGTCCCTAGGAAATGGCCACAGCACCAGCCTGAGACAGAGCTCAGGACAACACTCCTCAGGGACAGGGTGGGATTGTTTGCCTTGTGCAGAATCACTTCAAACTCAGGATATTCTGGGGTTCTGTGAAGTTTTGTGCCCCTGGGTACCTTAATAAAATGATAAAACATGAAGAAAATAGAGGAAGCAATACCCCAACTAATTAATCACTTAACAAAGTAAATCAATAGCAGAACCAAAGCTGTTTTGATGCTCCTAACAGATTAGTCAATAGGGCAATGAGATTTCTCTGACTCACAAGTTAAAATTAGTAAAGGAGTTCTGATAGATTAACCAGAAACTTTCCATTTAATTTTTATACTTTCTTTTTTCTTTCGATTTTCTGCTACCTGTACAGAAATACCTTTCCTTGGGGTACTCTGTTATTACAAAGAAGCTGTGTTTGTTTCCTTCCTACTGTTTCCAGACTGCCTCTTTAGAAGTTATTTACTAGAGATCCCATGTGGAAGGTCTGTGCTTTATATAATACAGCAATTCCAGTTGCTAAATTTGGATCAAAACCTATAGACATATAGGTATGTCTCTTTGCTAAGAACATATCTTCCTTAAAAAATGAAACATGATCCATGATCCCAGCGTGGAAAGTTTTGCAAAGAAATGGCCAACTCTTAGTTCAGCTGCTGGTTCCTTAATTTCAAGTTTTGGGGATGGATGCTGCAAGGCACTAAAACTGTAGGTGTTTCATTTTGCTTTCTTTTTATTAATTTTTAAAAATTTCCCTCTAAGAGTTTGTATTTCATGCATCATCTTAATGCCCTGGAAACTTCTTAAAAGCCCAGAACAAAATAAGTATTGTTATACTGGTATATGAGTTACTTTTATTGAATAAAAAGAAAGAGTCATTTTACTTTTGCTACCAATTACTCTTTCAATCTGTAGTCATAGGAGAAGGGGCACAGATGCTCAAAGAGCTGCTTTTTCTTTTTTACTGTCCCAATCACCAGAGCTCAGTGCTTCCCCATGCTCTGTCAGGGACTGTTTCTACAATGGTCTCTTGTTCCTCTTGAATATATTAATGGAATTAATCTAACTCCATATAGTCTAAATTCAGGAATTTTTATAATTTTGCTCAGTGTAAATTCTCTGTTAAATCTCTGTTTAGTTCATTAAGACACAAGTATTATTGAGGTAAAACATTAAAAGTAGGCTGCTATCCCAAGAACATTTTTTCTTTTCATGCTCTATTGCTCTTAGAGTAAACCTGTCTCTTTTGTCAAAGAGTTGTTGACTTAGAAAAACGTGCAGATGCTTAATTTCTTACAATTAACAGTTCAATATAGGAAGCTTTCAGCACAGTTGGAGCTGTTGTTCCCCAGTCCAGCCTGTAGTGAAATTATTCTCTGGACTAACCAGATAAAACCACTGTGCAGATTTGTGTCCTTGTGCTGTTCTATAGAAAGCCTGTTGTTAACTGTGAGTTCTGGAATCTGACACCATGACCTACAAAACACCCTGTTCTTCGACCTCTAGTTTTTTAACTTGAAAAGCAGGAGTGATTTTCTGACACTGTTTGGCTGCTGAAGTTGTGCTGCTGCACGATGAGCTCTCTGTGTGCAGCAGGGTGCATAGCAGGGGTGCTGGTTTTCAAAATGATCTAAGCATGACACAATGAAATAGAGACACAGCTGCTGTTGTGAAGAACATAATAATTGTCTCTGTACATGCTATTGCTCTCTGGATTTTATTTCTTCATTCCCTCAGAGAGAAAACTGGGAAGTGAATCACAACAGATCAGCTGCTTTTGGTCAGTCTGAGGTACCCTGGTGGTATGGAAGCTGAAGGTGCTCTTTCTCTTAACACCAGAAGAAACAGGGAGGTCAGCTCATCTCTACTGAGCAGTAGGTTTTGGCTTTCTTTCTGTCTCCCCATTTCTGGAGTCCTTAAAGATGTAGATAAGTCATGCCAAGTCTAGGTTGTACCCTTCTCTCTTTGTGAAAAGTGGTAGTGGAATCCTGATTCCCTTGCCTGCCTTTTCCTGCAGCAGCCATCATAAAAAAATAGAAGTGCAAGAATGGAGACCTAGGTATTGAGCATTATATAGAATTTTGTTTGGAAAGGCTTTCTGGAGTCCAACTGCTCAAAGGAGCTCTAATCTCCAAGGTTAGGTCATATTGCTTGGATAGAAACAGCACATTTAGCAAATCTCCATGGGTAGGGAGATTTCTGCTGATGTGCAAATTTATTTTTCCATATGTCTGATCAAGATTTCCATCATTAACTTTTAACCATTGCCCCTTTCCTTCTCTGCACCTCTGAGAAAATCTTACTCTGTCTTCTGTGTAAGCTCCTCTTATTGTCAGGACGTTGATGGTGAGAAGCCCTGAGCCTCCTCTCCCAGTTTGTTGAGTTTTTCCACATCCATTGTGTGCTCCAGCCCCTGACCATGTGAGTTCATTCCACTTTGTCAACATCTCTCTTGTACTGAGGGCATTCCAAAACCGGACATTGTATCCCAGGTGAAGCAGCTGAGTAGAGGGCTTGCAGGCTGGGCTCTCAGGGCAGCAATCCAATGTGCATTTAGCTGCCTGGATAGCTGTCCTGAGATTGTTCCTTCCCAAATGCAGGACTGGCCTTGTGCAGTTTCTGGGAGCCCATGCTTCCAGCTTCTGAGTATCCCTATGAACTGCAAAAGCCTCCAGCACCTTCACAGCTTTTCCTCCCCAGTTTGGGGTCACCTGCAAACTTGCTGAGAGCTCATTGCACCTGATCAGCCAAGGGTAGATGGAAAATGGGATCAGTTGTGGGACTGACCCTGGAGAAATGTCTCCTGGAACTCTGTAAAGTTCATGCTCAGGAGCACCACTCTGGTTATGCTCAGTTTCTTTCTGTGCAAGGAAAAGGAAGCTGACTAGAGGAAACAGAAGCTCTTTTTTACTTGTAATGAGAAAGTCCAATTCTTAATGTCAGATGGGGGCTTTTTGAATGAGAATTTTCTTTGCTGAGTATTATGGCAATGTAGTAGAGTGGAATTATTACATAGAAAGGCAGAAAAGGATCATCTGGTAATTTTTTGTATGCCATGTGATAGTCAATTTTGTTCTAATTGATTTACTATTGCTTCTCATCTATTTCAGTTCAGCTGCAAAAAGTCAAAAGTACTGCTGCAGTTATTTTTGACAAAATGCCCTTTCAAAAACCAGCTTAAAGCTGCACAGAACCACTGGTATGGAACTGCCAGGACTGGTCTTGGTCTGCATTATATTGATGTGTCCTTAAGCCTGTGGAAGATGAGCACACTGAGCCTCAGATGAGTTTGACTGACAGAAGGTTGTGTGTGCTTGGTTGAAGGGTTTGGGGAGAAAGGAGGAGGAGGTTTTCAGCGTGTGGCTGTGGAGAGAACTACCTCATCACAGCCTCAGTCCCCTGTGATTCTTTTCACTTAGATCAATTTAATAACCTGACAGATACAAATTTCTTTACTGTCAGTGTGGCACAGCCAATATGAGAGTGAAGGATCAAGCAGAGCTTGGTTGTGTCTCTGGACTCCTCGATGCAGGGATGAGGATGGAATGCTGGTGGGAAAAGGTCACTGGCTGATCTTTCAGTGCACCAGGCTGGGCTTGCAGGCTGAACAACATGAAATATCTTGTTTTGATTTGTAAACCGAGCAAGCAGAGAGTGAGACCTGTTGGGGGAATAGTGCTGAGACCATGGCTGTGCGTGGCTTTCATAGTCAGTGCTTCTCCCTTTCCTTTATAAACATCTTCAAATACACCAAGACGATTTTTTCTCCTTCTAAATGACTCCCTAGGCAGCTGACTTTTGCTGTGTGGTGGGGATTACAGCTGGAGGAAATCATCCTCCCCTTGCACATCCCCATGAGCAATATTTCCCTCTCCTGGAAAAGCAAATTTGTGCCAGGTCTGCCCATGAACCCACCCAGGACCAGCTCGAGGGCTGACTTGGCCACCTGTGTTTCTGTGGATGCTGCTGAGTGGTCACGGTCCAGCCTGCAAGCCCAGCATTTGGCTTTTGAATTGTTATTGTTTGAATGCAATCACAGGTGCTGAATGACTGCTCCTGAGGAGTGCAAGAAGATGGTGTTAGCTTTAGCCTGGCTGGTTAATCATTGATGGCAGGCAATAGCTCCTGCTCTGTCTCCTCCTTCCCTCCCCTTGCTTTCGTTCCCTCTCTTCCCCACATGAAACTCAATTAATGTGCCACATTATTTCTGGACAAAACCTGATCTTAAAATATGCAAAATAAAGTTCTCAGATTTTTTTCTTCAATCACCTTGGCAGGGGGTATTTTTAGCCCAATTTCCACATGAATATTGTATCATAAAAGGGCTGATTAAAATGAGGTAACATGACAGGGTTGGCTCATAGTGAATGGATATGTTATTTATCCTGTTGAAAGGACATTACTGTAACCTTGCCTGCAATCCTACAGAGTGGTTCCTAGTAAGTTATGTGTCATCTAACCTTTCCTGAAATTTATTCCTAACAACTGACATGTAGATTATCAATGCAGAAGAAATCTTTTATATTCTTTTCAGATAGGGGGTGGCAAGTAAGCAACCTTTCAAACAAAAATATGTCCATTGATAAAACTAGAGATACATAATTTAGAATTTTGTTTTAATTCTGGATTTCAGCAGAAGAGTAAAAGAAAAGCATTGAAAGAATTTAGCAGTCAAAAAAAAAAAAAAAAAAGAAAGCTTTTTGTTCTCTTTTCAAAGGGTTTTGCCTTCACTTTGAATAAGGTGTTTAATTTCCAAAGCAGATGCCTACTATAGCATGAGCCTATTATTCTAGGAAAAAATGACAGTCATCTTTTGTACTGAAGATTTACAATTAACCCCTGAAAAAGTTTCCCGAGTTAACAGTAACATCACTTTACTGAAATATTGTTCAGCAGTAGACCTTGAAGAAGTAAACAGAAAACCCCCAAGGGCATCCTTCACACTTGACAGGTGGTAAAAGCAAAGCTCTCGGGGAGCCACGAGTCTGCCCAGCACCCCAGTGGCACAGCCCTGCCCCAAATGCAGGGTTCAGAATTCTGCTGTGTCACTGGGTGCCCTGGGCATCACACACTGAGGCACAAGGAGGGTGGCAATTGCTCATCTCCTGTTCGAGAAACATCAAGGAAATATTGGAATTACAAACGGTGTGTGAAATCTCATTACCAAAACAAATTTGTTGAGTTCTTGACCAGTGTAGCTTTCTCCTTTAAGACATCCTGCTTCTCTCCTCTCCCCCCTTTTCACAGATCTGGTGACTGGATCTGAAGAATTGCTGTGGTCATTCTGTTCCTAAATATCACAGATGCTACTACTTCTTCATTTCTGCACTGGACCCACTAAATTCTAAATGTGGTTGATGTGCCACAGGATTTTCAGACAACCACCATATTTTGCTTTGAATTTTCCACATCCTTTAAAAGTCAGCCATCCCTATGATTCATCTTTAACTTCCCATTCTAATTTCTCTAGGTTTAGCCTCTGCCAGTGGATGTCATGCTGATTTTGCTAGAGTGGAGAACCTTTTCAATGTCAACTAAATGAAAGCAGACTCTAATATCAGTTCTCTGGGCAGATATGGTGACCCAGGTGATGGTTCATTTTTTTCCATTCTGCTTTTCAGTTTGTGCCCAACAAGTGAAGACTAGTTGAGAAAAGGACAAAAGACATTCTCTGTAATCAGGGGTAAAGGGCTTTGAGAAAGGCTCCAATGTAGTATTTCTTCCCTCAAAACTGTGCCTTTTTCTCTGCTGGTTGAGAATTTAAAAAAAAAGGCCATAGGATGTTTGCAGTTCTAATGATAAACAGATACATGGACATTGTGCACTTTCGTTATCAGCTCCTCTTGTGTTAATGATTGATGTAACTAAGGCTGTGCCTTGTTTCTTTAGCTTGGCTGTAAGTCAGGATTGCTGTAGGTAGAGCCAGAGACACATGGGGTTAAGGAAAGGGAATTGCTGTCTGGAGATACAGGCAGGAAGCTGTTTTTAAGCTTTATTTCCTAAGGAAATTAGTATCTGCAATGCTGTCTGTGTGCCTGTCCCCAGTAATTTTTCAACTTAGTGATTGATTTCAACAGTATTTGAAACAGGACAGAAATCTCAAAAAGTAATTATGTTCTACAAGTTGGCACAGGTGAAGATCTCAGTGGGACAGAGATGGTTTCTTGTACCTTTGACGGGGTCACAAGAGGCTGGGTGGGAGCCAGGGACAGGACATGGGACTGTAAGGATAAGCTTTTGAGGGAAATTGGGCATTTTTTTATTCTCCTGCTTGCAGGAAAACTTATTCTCTGTATGCACACAGGAGGGCATTGTGCAAGGGCAGAGCTGCAGCTGCGCTGGGACACAATTTACAGCAAATTTCTCACTTTCTGTCTTTTCATTCCTTTTTGTGAAGGAAAAAGTGTTTGTAGGAGAGGATTCATCTGACTCAAGGTCTGCAGCCAGTGAAGCCAGAGCATCCTTGGGCTGACTGAGGCTGGGGCTCCTGGTCAAGCAGTAACGTGCTGCTCCTTTTGGCACAAATATTTTTGCTCATTTGGTCCAACACACAGGGAGGGGAAGTAGGCGCTGAAGAGTTGGTTAGGACAAGCTGTTTGTAACTGGTCCTAAATAGGAAGCAGTTTCTCCATCCTTGATTTCTTTCTCACTTTATTTGAGCTATATTAAGTGAATGTTATGCACAGTCTATTTTCAGAAAGTGGTAATTACATTAAATTTTCTTCTTCTGGTATTCTTTCATTTTGTAGTGTATTCAAATGCTGCTGAGATATTGTCCAGACAAGATGACGATAGAATCTGATCATCTGTTACTGTTTACTAATGAAAGCAAAATTGGAAGATTATGTAGCAACTTTGAAAAGGGTACTATAACAGTTTTTATTTCATTGGGCTTGTTCTAGTCTATTATTTAACAAACCACCTCTTTATTGCTTAAAGAAGTGATTGCAGTATTTCACAAGGAACTCATTTGTCTTCAATTTCTATTCACTCGTGCAGTGTTCTTCTGATAGCTTTGTGCTCTGCTTCTCATGCTAAATCCTTTTAAAGCAGTTGCTGGATAAAGTGAATTAATGAAATTTGGCATTCCTGCCCCTTTCACTGCCTGGAAATACAGTGCCCAACACAACCTGGGTCAGGCAGGTGTTACCACTTCAGCACTGATGGTAAAACTGGCTGCTCCTGAGCCTGCGAAGCCTTCATCAAATACCCTTTATTTATATGCACAGATAGCCCTTTTAAAGACACTGAATAAAGTAAATAGTAGTACATCTTTTCAGGACCAAATTGGTATTGCTCCAGCAGTGGCCAAAGCTAAATATTTGTACCAGAAGACAAACGTGTATCAGCAATTGTAAATACTGTAAACAGTGGTGGAACATTGCTGCAGGTTTTTTGATCAGAGACAACCATCAGTTTGCTCTCTGGTGCTATAAATTATTCTGACATTTCAAATCTAGTGAGTGATATGGTGAAAACTGTATTAATACACATGAAAATCAGCCCTGGTTTGAAACTCTTGGCAGGGATTTCTGCAGGTTAATTGAATTAGAGTCTGTGTGTACTGCTTCATCCTATCAATTTTTATCTTTTAGTTTTATTGATAGATCATTTGCTTGTGTAGTCAGGAGAAAATGAGAGTCTAACCAGCTTTCTCATGCTTTTTCTGCTGTTCAATCATCAGTGCTTTTCATTTCTTGCCTATAAGGAATTTGATGAAAATGTTTTCTACATTCCTGTAAATACAACCAGGCCACTTTCATTTAGGCTGCAAAGGTTTGTTAGGTCTAGCTTCAACCTTCCAGATGCTGTATATCTCGGTGAAAATAAAATATTCCTGTTTTCTGTCCACTTAAGGATATATATAAGAATATATATATGAATATGTATGTTTTGCAGAGATAAAAATGCGGAATTTTATAGTTGTGAATTGAAGGTGTAGCAAATGACTTCTATTTGCTACACAAGCTGTCAAAGGAACTTTTATTGAGGTTAGGAATGGAAGATAGAGGAATAACAGTGGCAGTGTATCTTGTCATTGTCTCTGCAGGGCAGCTCTTAAAAAAGGATTCTCCTCTATATATCCCCAGGTCTACACTGAATGAAAAGCAGCCCTGAACAGGAGCTGGCAGTCAGTGGAACATGGAGAGAGCTGGGAGGGGGTCTTTCTTTAACGCCTTCTTCATTCTGATTGTTTTTTCACTTCTCCAGGAAAGTGAGAAGAGTTTCTGCCTCCTGCTCCTCCCTGGCACCAAGAGCCTGGCACGTGCCAGGAGGGACCTGCAGCAGGGACAGGTTGGGGTGTGACTGGGGTGGCACAGCTGTCACAGCCTGGTGTGGATGTCCTGAGGGAGCTCAGTGGGGACAGAAACCTCCCATGGAGCACAAGGGCAGAAGCTCACTCCATGTCCATTTTCTGTACAAATGCAGCCCCTGAAAGCAGGGCCTCATGATTCCTCTGCTTTTTGGTGTTTTAAGCAGGAAGTATCAGGAGAGTTACCACAGGGGTGACTGGCTTGTGGCAGCCAAGTGTTCATAGCAATGTTGCTTTTTGATCCTTTCATCTTGGTTCTTCCTGTCACTGGGAATTCACCAAGCATTGGATTGCCATTCTTGGTAGGGGATGTGAGCTGGGATTAGATCTTTGTGAGTCAGGGTGGCTTTACCTAATGATGATGCCTTGTTGCAATCTCAATCAGTGCAGGGGGAGCTGCAGGTCCAGCCCTTGGTTTGTGCTCTTGAGAATCAGCCCTTGTCCCACAAGCTTTGTGGAATTTTTCACAGGTTGCCCAGAGAGGTAGGTGGTGGATGCTCCATCCCTGGAAAAATTCAAGATCAGGTTGGATGGGACTGTGAGCAACCTGATGTAGTAGAAGTTGTCCCTGATCATTGCAGAGAGGTTGGACTGGGTAACATTTAATGGTCCCTTCTAGCCCAAACTATTCTACAATTCTTAAACTCACGTGGGAATCTTTGCCACCAAGGAGCCATTTTATACTCAATGCCCTGTTTCACCTACCTGAAAGACAAGCCCATTGCAGGGGTATTTAGCAACTTGCTTGCTTCTGTTTCTGCTGTTGCTGTCTTAATGGTTCTCATAGCTGTCAGGTCTCAGACTCTTTTGATAGCCAAAACCAAAAATATGTTTAGTTCTGTGCTGTGGTCTTGGGGGATTCCTATTCTTAGCTTGCTGTGTTGCATCAGACAGTATTTGTTCCCTCACCTCCCAGCTCTATACTCATGGCATGTCCATTTTGCACTCACAGGTTGATTAAAGTTGAATACAGAGATGAGATTGCCCTGTCCTGGTCTGAAGGTGAGCCTGGGAGGGGAGAGTCATGCTCCAAGTTATCATCAGCTTCCCAACCCTCCTGCTGCTCAAGGAACGCAGGAGATGTCTACAAGTGGTGTGTGCAGTGTTGTGATGTTGCTACAGTGCTCAGGAGAAATTCTTGTAGAATGGTGAAAGGCACTTTCAATAAAACCCCAACCATTTACCATGTACTTTTTTTGAGGTGCTGGGTTGCCACTGGGGTAATCATTCTAATGGAACTGGAAAGGTGTCATGCTGCAGTTGTTTTCATATTTGCGTGGCCTCTCTTTATTACTTTACTTTTACTGGGTCCACTATTGTATTTCCCAGTTGGAGCTAAACACTCCTGAGCCCTGGGGATTTTTTGCAATTATTGCCACTGACAGAGCAAACAGGAGTGAGGAATCTGAGCCGTTGCTATAGAGGCTGTATATGACACAATGCCCGTGAAGCACTGGGCATAATAACCATAATATGAAAAATGAGCTATTGATTCTCTGCCCACTTCCAGGGAATGAAAAATTTCCTCCCAGTCTGTAATCCAGTGAACTGAGAACATCGTCCTCATGAGCATTTGTCCATGGAGGTCTGACTCCATTCTGTGGGCACCATTTAGTTTAGGCTAATGAGTGTGTTTGAGGAAGAAGCTGGTCACAGGCTTATTTAGTGTCTGTGCAGTGTAATCTGTGCTATAATTTCATGGTACTTAGGCCTGAGAGAGGCTGATTTGACTTTGGGTGGTTACCAGTCCCACCTTGTATCTCAGGGAGCAGCCAGGGCTGAATCACGGAAAGCATCAAGAGGCAATTTGGCATCCTTACTCATTCCAAGCACTGTTTCAACCCCTGCATAAATATCTTGCTTGATGGCAGCAACGATGTCACAGTTTTGGTGATTTTGCCCTAATCATTCCAGAAGGATCAGCCCCCAATCCTCTGTCTTACGCAGAGATAATTTGAATAGTGATCCATCCACCCATCCATCCTTATGAGCTAAAATGCAGCTGTTTTCTTTGATGTGATCAACTGTTTAGTCATTCTTAAAATTTTCCTTTTTGTTCTCATTGTGGGGATTTTCAGCACTGCCTGACGCAGGTTGGCTCTGATCTCTTCTGTGTGCGGTGGCCTGGGAGATTGTGACCCTGCCACAAGGATTGACACCAGTTTTGCTTCCCATGGCATCCTTCTCATTGGCTTTAGATCCCAATTTACAGGGCAAATAGCCCACACAAAGCAATATTAGTTCTTTGTGGGCAGCTGAAAGAGAAGCACCATGTAGATATCAGCAAAACTTGGCTGCTTGTCTTGTCAGCATCAGTGCCAGCATTTTCTTTGGTTGGCTCCACGCAGATCTGGGACCTTGTGTTTTATTTGGAATCTTGCTCGGGACTCAACCCAAGGTTGGGAGATGATGCTGCCAAGTTTTCTCTGGTTTTGTGTCAAGAGCAACTTTGGATTGAAGCTGTAATTGAACAAGGCACGTGACCTAACTCCTCTACTGTCTCCTACGTTGAGGAAAGCCAGTCCTGTCTAGCCAAAATGGAGTCAGACAGAGGATGTTATGGGCTCCTGGTGTAAGACCAAAGTAGCATCCATGGAGGTTTTTACTCTCCCATTTTCTCTCAGTCTCACAAAAGAAATCTTGTGGAACAAACCTTTGAGCAAAGGTTATGAATGTTCTCTTTTCCCCTCTTCATTTCTGAAGCAGTGGATTAGAAGATGACTCTGCCCTTTTTGAGTGTGTGGTTGAAAGAAAAGGATGTGAAAGCAGCAAGTGGAGCTCAGTGGTTGAATGCCTGGTGCTTGGAACTGCTTCATCTCTGCAGTCTTGAGGAGAGGTCCCCAAAAGCAGCAGCTTTGAAATCTTTGAAATATTTTTCTGGGCACTGAGCAAAAGGCTGTCACCTGAGGGTAATATATAAGAAGCCAAGCAAATTGTTTGATGTGTCAGCATTTCTGTTGATACAAATAATTAATGAGAAAATTGATTTTTGGACCAAATTCCTTCTCTCAAGGAGAGAGATTTTCTCACTAAAGGTATCTTGGTCCGTATTTAGGTATTTCTGCACTATTTGTCACATACCAAAAAAAGGTATTGGGAAAGAGGATTGGGATGGCATTTTAAAGCCTGTTTTCAAAAAAATCCATAGCATGAAATTCATCAATGTGAGCATGGCTCTGTGTAACCCCAAAAACAGTTGGGAGGGGCAGGGAAAACACCTCTCTGTATCTTCAAATACATTTTTTTGTGCCTTGCTATTGCCTCCCTTGGATCTTCATCCCTTCATTGGCTCGTGTCTGAGTGCTGCTGTGCTGAACATTGCCTTGGCACTGGGTCAGAACCAGAAAACCCCTTCCATGGTCTTCTGCTGAGCTTTGCCTTAGCACAGAGGGTAGACCATGGGCATGGCCTCCTGCTGTTTTTGGTTATGCAAAACACCCCTGCTGTTGACAGGAATTAATTTGCCCAAACTGGGAAGAACCAAGAGAGATGCTTTAGGGTATATTTCTGTTTGGGATGGAGATATAACTTCTACCCATTCATAACCAACATGCTTTTTTTTTCAGCATTTGGATGCAGAATGATAAGAAGGCAGGGGGGAAAAAGACACCTCAAACTCTCTTTTCAAATGTATAGAGAAATCAGTGCATTTCTTGTAGCTTCAGCTCTCATTTCATAGCAGTGTGTGTGTTTCTGAGCTCGGTGTTGAATCAATCTATTTGCTTTCCATCTTGGGCTGCCTTTCAAGCAGTACCTGACCGATGCTGATCAGCCTGGAGAGATGTGATATGTGACCTACCCCTCGCCTTGCAGCAAATCAGGCTCCACAAGGTCTATTTTTAGAAGTCTGGTTTCTGTGTTAGGCTCCTGAAATTCTGTGTTTGCTTCATCTGGAGTACAACAAAAATCTTTTGATTAATTTTAGAGGCAAAGCTCCTTGGAATAAAATTTGCTTTAATAATGGAAGCGCATTAAAAATTTATATGAGAAGCAGGAATTCATGTCTCTGTGGGAGCTGAGATTTAAATACAATCTTACCTGAAACAGACCCTCAAGATGTAATAAACACCAAATTCTCACTGGACATTTGAGCCCTGTGAGGTTTCCATTCCCATCCTGTTTAAAAGCCTTCCTGGTAGAAGCTGTCTTCCCCTTCTCAGCTTTTCCCTGTTCTCTAGCATAACTAAACACACTCCCTCTTGGTGAAGTGAAAGCCTCTTTCCTGTTACCATATTTCTGACCACCTGCTGACCTCTGCTGAGTCTCACTGTGGGCCAAACCCAAAGCTGTGTCGGTGCTGAAACTCCAGCAGCACTGCCTGGGGTGGAGTGATGCTCTCTTGAGCAGCAGCACAGCCCAGAGGAGCCTCTGGTATTTTGCTTAACCAGCCATTTGTGCCTGGTTACCCAATCTGGACCAGAGCTGCTGGTCCCCAAGCCAGGTTTTTGGGTATGTTTCTTTTTTTAGCAGCTGGATATTTACATTCGCATTCTCTCTCTGAAGATTTGTGTATTAGTATTTTATCCTCCTCTTCAGTTAATTGCATTTTCTGATTTTTGAGCTGTTACCAAATTCTGTTGAATTTTATTGTTTGGTCCAAATCATCATTAGCATCTTCTAAGTTGATTTAGTTTACCTTTATTCTTTTAGATTATTTTTCCCCTCCTCCTCAAACGTAAGTTCTCATAGGAAATATAGGCTATATCTCAGGGCTCATCCTCATGGGTTTCATCTCTTTGAAATATTTCTAGAAAAATAAATACCACATTTTCAGCGATCTCTCTCTGAAGCCAGATTTCCCATTATCTTTAAATCCCATCCATTACACACAGATTCAGATCACAAATGGAAAGACAGACAGTGGAGTGCCATGGTGCTGGCTGTCACTGTTCTTCCATCCAATCTGAGATGCAGGAAACTCTCTGATTATCAATAATTACTGTCTGGGTCAGCTCAATTTTGTAGCCCTGCCTCAGCCAGCCTTTTGAGTTTTGAGGATTTAAAAGAGTGAGGATTTAAAAGCAGATAACCTATAAAAATGTTATATCTGTGACAATATGAAACAGGCACCCTGAGGTAGTAGGTATTTTTGGATTTGGATTTAAGAAAATGAAAGAAGAGATGATGTCATTTAATTCTGGGGTCTGAGCACGAGGTTGAGAATCCTTGAGCCTTAAAACTTTGCACCCAGCTCGGTGACTAGGCACTGAAAAAGGGAAATTGTGTTCTATATGACTTTGTCTTTTTAAAAAAAAAATATATATGTGGGCAAAATGCACTAATTTACCACTGTGAAGGCATAACATTTTTTAAACTTGTGCCCACACAAATTGAAATGGAAACTATTATTTTAACATTAATCATTACCTCTTTGTTACAACATGAGGTACTCTTTCTCAATGAGTACTGGCCCTAAATTAGGTCTCAGTCTTACAAATCAATCTTATTTTTTCTTCCAACTATCTTTTATTCTAGTTTATTTCTTGCCTTTTACAACCCTTCCAAAAATCTATTTCATTTTTGTGTTCTGCTTAATATACTCTCCCAATATTCAATTTGTTAGAGGTTAAGAACAGTCTGATTGAAGTTTCCATCAGTTCAGAAACAGTATCAAAGGCAAAAATTATAAACTGGGGAAATCTAGAGTATTTTTAAATTTAAAAGGCTAATTTAGGCTAAATGGAAAATGGGTGTGAACAACTGCCCTAGCACTTTCACAATATCCAACCAGATGCTGTCTGAAAAAGAAATAGCCTTAATATCCTCATTTCTTTTTATGCTAAAACATTGGCAGGTATCGATATAGGAGGCAAACTAACTTATTTGCACTAAATTGAGCAGTTCACACTGCACAAAAGGCTTTCAGCTGCAGTTCCATAAAACATGGTACAGAGGCCCCTGGATCCTGGAAAGCAATGTGTGAAATTGCCTCACAACCACAGGTTTGGAAAATTACTGTTTGCCTGTAAATATCGCCCACTTCTGAGTTGGTTTTCACTGAGATTTTTTCTGTCCAACTCCTCTCACTTCCAGGGGTCAGAGTGGAGTAATTGCATCTGAAATTTGAGAGCACAGGACTTGGAGTAAGGAGTGTGGTACTCTGCTCTGAATAGCCTCTTGAGCAACTTATTTGAGGTACAGAGGAAAAAAAAAAAAAAAAAATCACCACCACCAAAAACACCCCAAACCAAACCCCCAAGGAAACAGCACAGCAAAATAGTTTGAATATTTGTCTAGAGATGAATTTGGGTTTTGCTATGGTAGCGGTGATTTGCATAGGAGGAGAAAATTTAAGATTGTAAAGATTGGTTAAAATTGTTCTCTTGAAAATGGTGGAGATTTAAATCCTCCATAGAGATGATTGTCATCATAGCAAAAAGGTTCCACTGAAAGATTTTCTAAGGAAGTAAGAAACCTTTGGGTACCCAGACTCCCTTTTTTCTGATGTATTTTTAGCACTGATCATTATCTGTTAAGAACAGGAGTGAAACACTGGCTAGGATATGCCAATTTGTTTTTATTTTATACCTTATGAATATACCCTGTGTGTGGCTAAAGCTTCCTGCTTAGCTCAGTTAAAGCCCTCTCCAAGGATCAGTCCTGCTTCCATCCCTGATTGTGCTGGAGTCAGTAGTCATCTCATTTAGGGCTTTTTTTTCCCCCCCATAATATATCCATCCTGAAATACTCATCCTGTTGCTAAGAGCACAGTCTATTATCAAATTCAGTATCTAGACAAGCAGACACAGTGAATGACTGGCCTGATTCAGCTCTGCTAATTCATTAACTACACAGATGTACAGCTGTTGCACAAATATATTATTTTTGCAGGTAACACCAGAATTAAGTCTACCAAAAAGCCATCCCACAACACTTGGAAGGTTCAATAAATCTATGGAATGAATAGATATCATCAATAGATATTTGAGATCATGTTCTAGAACTCTTAATATCAAGAAAATAAATTCACTCTGGTGAACTTCTGGAAAGTTCAGTCTCTTTCTGATATTGGTTTTGGTCCAATCCCATTTCACAAAGATAATGATCTTAGATTTAGTTGGCTAGCACAAGTCACACTAAAGATGATGAGGATTAATTGTCTTTGTGCATGAGCTTTGTTGATCTGCCAAATGCCTTTGCAAGATGCATCACATAAGACCAAATATAAAGAAAAATTTAAAAAAAAACTAAAAAGAAAAGGCACTGGGAAATCAAAAGAAGAAGGAGAAAAGAGCCCACTATATGGTGTTTGAGTTTCTCTTTTGTAGCATGATTTATTGGTCTCTCAGTTTTGTTTCAGCCCCAGTGTGGATGACAGTAGTTTACAGTGAGCCCACATAGGCTGTCTTGACAGAGATGCATGTGGGATCTGTAATGTAGAGCAAGCTGGAAGGAAAGGTGGCTGAGAGTTCAGGGAAATAAGGCAGCCTTTTTTCTTTCTATCTTTCTTTTTTCTTGTTTCTTTCTCTTCCTTTTATTTTTTATGGGAGGTTATGCATAGCACCACACATTTGTTAAACCATGTGTTTTCCCTAGGCCACTGAAAGTTTATATCTGCTTGTCCTCGTTATATTTTGGCATTGCTTGCTACTTACACAGAAATATAACTTCGTGCCACTGATTTCCCTTCAATGACCAATAAGCCATGAATCAGCAGCAAGATAAACAAATTCCAAGTGTATTGCCATGCATTGATATTTATCTTTACAGTGGATAGGAAACAAGATGAATTACAGAAACCCCACCTACACTTGTGACACCTACATATTTCTCAACTGTTCTTATGCCCATGCTAGCTGAAAATGGATTTGGCATTAGAAATGTGCCTTCAAAATATTGATAACAATAAAAAGGCAGCCCACTGAATTACTGTTAAGATTGTGACTGTAGGGGTTTGTGTGTAATTAGCTCACTTGTGGACTGTAGGTATAGATAGAGATATTAATCTCCTTTAGGTCTGAAAGCCCAGGCTCTGTCCACTGTCAGTGGAGTGAGATGTAGAGTCCCAGGCCAATTCTTCCCATCCTACAAGAGCTGCCCAGGATAGATGGAGTGGAAATACATTGGGAAGTATATTTATCTCCATGAATTTAAAGAGGATCTTGCTTTTACATGGCTGCAGTTTGAGGAGATGAATCCTATTGATGGCAATGATTATATTAGTTTATCTGGCCTTTATTTGGAAGACTTTGCAATTGCACTTGTTTGGTGGGACAGGTCTGAGGAAAAAGTGCATTGTACCTGACCAAAGAACCCTCCTGTGTGGAAGTGCACGCAGAGATTCAGCAGAAATGAAGGACAGATCGTCAGCTCTTTTTGTCACAGCCCACTAAGTGTCACTCAACTGCAGTATTACCAGCCTGAAGACATTAGGGATATTTGTTTCAGTCTTCCAGAAATTCAAATGTGGGCTTCAGGCAGAAAAAGAAGCAAGAAAAATCCTGGTGTCCATGCCCATGGGCCATGTTAAATTACTGTGTAGGTGGAGTTCCTTCAGGATATCCCATCCTCCCATCTTCCAGAGAAAGTTGAAAAATCCCAAAGCATGGGAGGCACAGTCTGTGCTCCAGCATCGTTGTACATTAAAAATAGCAACAGCTGTCTCACATGATGCTCTCCTGGCCCTCATCTTCCTGGTTTTCATTAAAATGCAGGATTTGTTGCTGCTTAGTGTGACACCCCTTTGAGGGGAGGCTGTGGTGGCTCTGTGTGGCTCACTCTTCCTTCTTGATATTTATTCCTACTTTGGCTTTGTATGGAATGAATAAGTTGGGGGGGCAATTCAATGGGAATTGTTTAAAGCAAAGGGAAGATTATGATTTTGCACAGCAAATTAAAGTCTTGGCATTGTCAGACAATAACTTATCCTGGGTTCTTCTGATAGATTGGCTTCATGATGGGTGATGAGGGCTCTGTAGCCACAGGGGCAGTGAATCTTTCAGAATCATTGCAAATGAGTTCAACGCCAAATAAAGTAATAGAGACTTTTTTTTTTTTCTTTTTTTACAGTGAAACCTCTGTGACTGATGCCACAGACTGGTTTGGCATGACAAAATTCTCTCTGTCCATTTTCATTCAATAGCTCCTATTCAGCCTCACAATGTCCCTTTAATGAAACCATTTAGGAAAATGATTCTATTTTGCAGTAATACTGGCAGGCCAGGGAAGTTCATGCTTGTAAAGCAAACTGGCTCATACACTGACCAAATCACTTCTGCAATACACTCCTCGAGAAGGCATTTATCACTAAGTGTTTGTTAGCACAGAGAGAACCCAAGCTGTTTCTAAACCTTTGCAAATCTAATACTGACAAGGCTTATCCTGGAATATCTTTTTAGGAGGTGAACTCAGGAGCTATTAAGAGGCCAGGGTATTGTTAGCAGGGAGAAGAAAATAAAATACATGCTGAAAAGAGAAAATAAGATTAAAGATAATAATTCTGCTATAGGGGCCCCTTTAGGCTATCTGGAGAAAGAGAATAAGGTTTGTATAGTCTTATTCTCTCATAGCCCAGAATGTCTTCATGTGCAAAATATTTTTAATCTTGTTTTCTATTCCAAGACTCTGTTTCACAAAGTCATTTTTATGCATCCCAGTATAAACACTGCAGCAGATTTAAGAGGGATTTTGTATCTGTCAAAATTAAGTGCATCTGTCTGTATGCAAGGCTGGGAAATGTTGGGAGGCGATCATAGTGGAAAACAAACATACAAAAAAGACAAACATCAAGTAAGGAATAGTTTTATTTCTCAGATAAGTGAGAAATATTTATTCCCAAGGCTGAATAGTGACGAAGAGAGGGGTTATTCAGTGGTTATCACAGACAGGGGATGATTGGGGGTTCTTTTTCTTTGCTGACTCATTTTCTGGTCTTTAATGAGTCAAACTCTGTGTCATTGTTGTCTGCAAAAATGGGTGCAATAAGGATGTGTGTCCCAAAAGGATTCTGAGTCTTAATTGACGTGGGTAAAATATTCTGATATTTTTGTTTGAAGATACAAAAGTGAAAATATCATCACAAGGGAAGCATCAGTGCTTACCACATGAACATTTCTGCATGTAACCACACCCTTGTGGACCTAAGTCTTTTGGATTTTCTTTGCTTTCCCTCAGTTTTTATTCTTCACAGATTATGCAAAAAGCTGAATGGTTCCACTACTGCATTCAGCAATTCCACTCCAGACATGTATCTCTTCCCATGTTTCTCTTTCATTCTCAAACAGGAACACTTTTCTATTGAAATTTAAGGTTTATGCTAACTGAGCTTTCTCCTTGACAGTTGCTGTAACTCTGCTTTTGTATATGTTGCTTGTTAAGTCCCTTGCACATGAAAGTCTGCGACAAAATTCCATTGATTTTCAGTAGGGCAGGATCAAATTCAATATCAAGAAAATTCCATTTCCTGCTAATAATCTATTTTGGTCTCCAGACAATTTACAGTTGTCTTTAAAACAGATGTCTAAATCTGATCGTCTGCTTGTTTTGTTCTCTCTAAATAACCTGCAAAAAATTGCATTTATAAGGCTCAGTCCTGCAGATTTTTATCAGCAATGCTGCTGTTCATTCAAAGGTGACCTTTTTTATAAATCAGGATTTCTTCTTAGAATGAAGGCTGGCAGAATCAAGCACTAAAATTCTCACAGCCATTTGTATTTCAGACCAAATTTCATGTCAGTCACCTGCCTGTGTTTGCTTTGACTGCAACGAAGCCTGGCAAATAGAAAGTAGATTAATTAATAGTCAACTCAACTAAATCAGGAAAGTTTGAAGAGATGCTAAAGGGGGAAAAAAGGGTTTTAAACAAATAGGGATGATGGTTTGAATGAGAGAGCATTTCTGCCCTGTTGGAGGGCATTTGAATTACATGGTCAGCAATGCTTTGTGCATCACCAGACCCATTGAAAGCAGGAGTCTGTAAATTGTATTAAATAGAATAGAAACAGGATCTACAAGTGATTTACAAATAGAGATTGCATAATTTAAACCAAAGGTAGCCTTAAGAAGGAGGGATGGACACTGTGGAGCAGAGGCATGGTTATAGTGCAAGTTCCAGGAAAGAGACACTGAAGTGATGAGTGTATCCTGCAGCATCCTTGAAGAGATGTTGAGAGGTTCAGGACTGGGCAAACACAAATCATGGGAGAAAAACTGGCAGAGATGTGGGGCCATATTCAGACTGTTTTTCTGCAGGAGCCTATCTTTAGCATCTGAATTTGGGAAAGTGATCAGTGATTCAGGCCACCTACAATCCAGCACTGCCAGACCAGGCTGGCTGTGCTGTCAGTGCAGAGGAGCAGTCGTGATACCTAAATTAGCTGCTGGGAGCAGATTATTCTGAATAAAGCCCTGAATTTAGGAATGGAAGGAAGTTCTTGTACAGTTTAACAAAAAAAAGATTGTTGAAACAGCTGGAGACCCATAAGGATGGAAGTGTGCACATTGCTTGGCTCTGATTTCCTAATTTAATAGCTGTGGAGGAACATGAAAATCTGGTTAACGTCAAGGTAAAATTTAGGGGAAAAAACATAAGGAGAAAATAGGAAGTAATGGTGCTTTCCCCAGTGCCCATGCATATTTTTGGGCAAGGATTGAGTCATGCACAATGGGAAAATCCTAAGTGTTCAGTCAGGAACCATAAAACAGAAGTGAAATGAACTGCAGAAAAATGGCCTTGTATTGCAAGCAGGATTTTGTTTAGCTGATAATGGTGAAGCCAATGAACATATTTATCAGAACTCACTTATTCAGTGTTGCTCTTTATCTTTTTCATATAGTTGCTTGTTGTCAAGGTGGTTTTGCATTGCTTTGCTTTTTTTAGTCATATGCTGGTTTTAACTCATTGTCACACTGTAAAATTTTAGCACTAATAATAATTACAGACATGTTTTAATTGTCCTATTTGGGTCATTATGCTCACTCATCCTTGTTGGGATTTTTTCCTCATTCTTTGGCTGGTATGTTGTGCGTAGAGTTGTGTTCAATAATGTCTAATGAATTTCATGGATGAATAAAAAAAACTTGTGGAAATAGGAGACAAAGAATAGAGAAAATGGGATTGCTTGAGCTCAGCAGTATAGGAAAATCTAAGAAAACCAGAATAAAATGTGCATTACACAATTATTTTGCATACCTCTGACAAAGATGATTTTAGCCTCTCAATTAAAAAAAAAATAAAAAAATTGGAAGTTCGTGGGTGGTTTTCTAATGGCTCAGTGGGTTTTAGCTGACTAATACTCTGAGTCTTAAAGAATATGAGCAAAGTACTGTTGTTATCTGTGTTGCAGTTTAACTGTGTAGCCCTCGCTCACTCCCCACTCCCCAGGGGGATGGGGATGAGAGTAGGGAAAGGTAAGATTGATGGGTTGAGATAAAAGCAGTATAATAATTGAAATAAAGTAAAATATGATAATAAAAATAGCAATCTCACCAACAAAAAGAAGAATTAGAACAATGAAAATGAGAAAGAGGAATAAGACAGAAAAGATGGGTGAAGAGTCCCAAATCCAGGGGGAAACCTCATCAGATTTTTTTGTAGTGGGACCCCTGAGGTGAAGCAGATGAATGCTGACAGTCTCTTGAAGCCACATTGGCTCAGGTGGGCACGAAGAGATCTGCTTGGTTTTGAGTGGTTCAACATAACGAGCCTTCTGATTTTCTGCTCTGTAAATGGAAGGAGTAAAACAGGTCAGAAAGTTTTGGACACATTCAGCTGAAGGTGAGGAATTTGTGACAATAGAGATCTGCCTCTGGAATGTGCCTGTGGGCAGATGGTGTCCATACAAACCTTGACCATTGCTCAGAAATGGGCCTGAACTTCTTTCCAAAAGAGGAAATTAATGAATGGCATTCACAGTGCTGCTGCTCTCATTTGCCAGGCAGAAGCCAACCTTGTCAAATGGTGAAACAAAAGAAAGATCAAAGCTCTCTCTCATTTAGGCTTCTTATCTAGATGGAGGTTGCTGTCAAGAAACACAAAGAACTTTTGATATTTATTTTACATGGAAGGTTTGAGGAGGTTTTGGTGAAAGGTAGTGGTAAATAAAAGACATTTTATGATGGAGTCAGAGCTCAAAAGACGCACTGGAGTCCTGTCTGTCTTCCTTCCCATAGCAATTGGGCCAGCAGCTCTGCCTGGGTGTATATAATGGACAACTAATCTCTCCCAAGCAAGCCAAATTTCTCTTTTCTCAACCCAATTGAGGTAGTGGCTGGTATTTCATGCATCGTTCATGCCCTGTGTTGGTGCTCACTGTGTTAATCATTAAGTGTGGAAATGACCAGTTAAATACATGAAGCATTAAGTGTTCTGACTTCTGTCCTGAGCAGCCTCCCAACATGGGCAGCTGGATCTGTCCCACTGGACTCACTGCCTGACAGTGATGCCTTAGGTTTTAGCTTTTATATTTTTTGGATTCTGTGCTGTTTTACTGGGTAGTTTTGGGTCTCATGTTAAATGCTACTGAGTTCTCTTCACAGAGCAGATAGACAAAACAATCCCTTCTCTAGCTCAATAGCAAGGACAACTTTCAGGCCCAAGAATGAAAACAGTGGTGAAATGAGAAGAGAAAAAACAGGAGGATGGAGCTTCATAAGATGAAGCTGAAATTGGACAATTGATTCTAATATGCTAATGGACCAGAACTTAAAAAAGTGGGGGACCTCCTGATCAAGCATCCATTTTGTGACCATTTTGGGACATCTTGGGTGTGGTCTGGCTGGACTCCAATGTAGCCCAGGTGTGCCCATTGAGGCCCTTTAATAAATATCTGCTTTATCCTCTTGCTCTGTCTAGTCTCTATTCCAGGTCAGCATCCATAAGTTATCAACAGTGCTGCTATTTGTGACACACAGGAACATCTTTCACTTGACATTTTTATTTGCTAACTTTGATCTCAGCTGTAGCATTTTGGAGAGCCTGACATTGTAACTTTTTTCCTCGACTCGGTCATTACATGAGGAGAAATACCACCAGGAGGTCATAATGTGCAGCTCCATCTGCTCTGTCCTGCCCTATATCCTCTTCTGGATTTGCAAATCAGGTCATGGAAATAAGTGTTACATGGGAGCCAGAACATAGGAATTACAATAGCAGGTCAGAGCAATTGTCTGCCCTGTCTGGGATCCTGTCTGGCAGAGTTGGCACCATGGGTTTTAAAAAAAGGAATGTTCTGGAAAGCAGGGCTGGCTGTACATGTGTTGGGAAGATGAATGGTGGTCCTGTGCCTTCATACATCTGTGTTCAGGACATCTTGGAAAAGACAGGAATTACCACAGGCACTGGCACCTGGAACCATTTTGTGGGAGCAAAATGAAAACTAAATATATGATCATTCCTGTCTGGAAAAAAATGAGAAAGTATGTTTGCATTTCTGACTTTCTTTTCTCCTTCAATCTTCCCAGATTTTGAATTTATTTACCAGTTTTTTTATGCAATTTGGTAGAAGGGTAGAGAGTCCAGTGAAAATGAAATTCCTGCAAATTTGTGAAATCTGATGGAGAGGAGACAGATGAAAGAATGAGGGAAAGGCACTAATGAGCAGGTTGCAGTTTGGGCAAAATCTTTTGCAGGCACCACAAAGGCCATTCATAGAAGGTGAAAATGTCCCTTGGAAGGGGCTGCTGAAAGTCCTGCAGTCCAAAGTGTATCAGGTCATCCTTGTCTGTAATGAGTCTCAAATAGATCTGAGGCTGGAGATTTGACCTGGGAGCAGAGATTTGGTCCCTCAATGACCATTTCCAGCACTTCACTACTCTGCAAGTGAAGAATCATTTCTTGATACCCAGTCTGAACCTCCAAATTATGGTCTTCTGCCCATGACTGAGAAGCACTTGTCTCCATCATCTTTACAACTCCCCTTGGAATAGTGGTAGGCTGAGATTATAATCCCCCTTAGCCTCCTCATCACAAAAGAAGCAGATATTGAGTCAATCAACCATAAGAAAAAGAAGTTGTAGGTAACCAGTACCCTTGGAATTATTTTTTGGTTTATAAATGCAAAAGACAGAGGGATGAGAATAAGATATTTCTTCACTTGCTGCAAAAATGCATAAATACAGCACTGCAATGCATTAGTCTCTACTTTTCCCTGTAGTCAGTCCTAGAAGAGTAACAACCACTGCTGTAAGAACAACTACAAATGCTTTCTTTCTGGACTAGTGGTGTCAGCATTATAGAACAGAAATCAGTCATCTATCTGCCAGCATTGTCTGTTCCAGGGGAAGTTCAGATACTGTTCTCTCTAGTGCAGTTTCAAACCAGCACCTCATTTGAAGAGTTTATGTAATGCCTCATTGATCTACTATAGTGGCCCCCTAATGTTTGGAACTTTGAGTTTCGATAGATGGGTTTTAAATAATTGCAACATTGCAAACTTAATTGTTTCACTGTTTCCCCCACACTTTTAAAAAATCATTGAAGTATTTCCATTTTATTTTTTGCATGGAGATTTGTAACAGCTGTTGGTTGCACAGGAAAGTAAAGGCACCAAGGAAAATGGATAATGTCAAAGCAACGTAGAAATTTGCAGTATTTCTGATTAAATGTCAATTTTCACTGTCTGGGCCAGCGATAGGATAGGATTTAGCAACTCTATTCCACTGCAAGCTAAGAAAGTTCCACTTGATGGCTTTCGTATTGTTTATCCGTAAAGTTGTACTTTCCCCTCTATTTCCAAATAAAAAGGGATGCTTTCAGCAGTAAATTCAGGAGTGAGTGCAGCTGGAAGAGGCAGCCAACAGATGAACAATTTCTGTGCTTCCCCTTGAGGTCTCCTGGGAATCTCTGGGACTATCAGAGGTCTCCCGGGAACTCTTCAAGGATTTTCATGGTGCTGGCTTTGGTTGTGAAAGGGGAACTTCAGCAGGCTCTATCAGCTTCTTCCAGCAATTCCTGATCAGAGTGTGCTTCGAGTTTCTTTTTTTCCAGCTGACTCCTGGTTGGGGAAAATGAAGCACTCTTTCAGCAGGTGCTATGGAAAAGCCTGTTTAGCTGCTAGCCTTAAAGCACAGATCCCAGATGCAGCAGCTGGTTCAGAAGTGGTCCAGAGTGAGAGTGACTGGTTCTTCTCCAAGGTCCTGAAGATACAAAAAACTTGAGCTCCCAACTGTACTGAAGGACGTGCTGGGAGTCTGTGCTAATCAGAGTGGGAAATGAAGGTTTTTGTGATGGCAAACTCAGAAATTTGTGACTTCTGGCCTCTGGAGGGGCTGGAAGTTCTGTCCAGTGAAGCATCTGAGCCAGAGAAGGGTGGCTGATATCTGCAGATGACTGCTTCCTGTGGAGGTTTTAACCCCCATCTCTCAGCCTGACCAGTCTCGGGATGTTTTCTGCTGACCAGGGGCTCAGTTCTTGGGTGTTGTAGACTGTCTGCTGAGGCCTGTCCAGCCACTGGGCAATTGTCCACTTCCAAGTGGGCACCAGTGATCCAGTCAAAGAAACCAGGTGTTTCCAGATGGTTCCACAGGCTGTGGTTGAGCACGTGGCCCAGATATTTTTTTTATTGTTTTTCCATTTTCTATTTAAGTGAGGAGGACCAGAGAAGGAGTGGACAGATTCTGGAGGTCATCAGCTCTTGTCAGCAATGAAGATCTGTCTTCCATAATGATGGGATCTTTGTGAATCAAAGATGGCTATAGAGAGACAGAATCTGCCTGGCCAAGTGGGGCAACAAATAGGAACAGGAATGACAGGGGAGGGCAGCGAGGATCCACAGCAAGTTTTGCACTTTGAGTGCAAAGTGAGATGAGAGTGGAGGGAGAATTGATGGAACTTTGCCTTGAGATGGATGATGGATCATCTGGGAGCTGCTGGGTCACTCAGAGAGCAGAGCAATGCAGCTGGTGCCATGATGAACATTTACTGACAGTGAAGGAAGGAGATGAGGCTTTCTTTGGACAGTGGGAAGAAGCTACCCCAGAGAAGGGGATTTTATTAATGTGTATAAATATCTGATGGGAGGATGTAGAGACAGAGCCAGGCTCTCATTGGTTTCCAGTGAAAAGACAAGAGATGAAGGGCACACATTGAAATTCAGGAAATGGCATTTAAACATAAACTTTTTTTTAACAAATGAGGGTATCTGAAAGTTGATGCTGGCTGCCCAGAGCCTTTCCATCCTTGCAGCTATTCAAACCTGGGCAAACTGCTCTGGCTGACCCTGCTTTGAACACAGGCTGGACTGGATGATGCTCAGAGGTCCCTACCAGCCTCAGTGACTCAACAGCTCTGTGAAAAAACACATTCCTTCTTTTCCTTTAAATCAGTGAAGCAGCACACAGCTGTGAGGAACAAGGTAGTTGATTTCTGGGGATGTGCTTGGAGTTTCCGTGAAGAGACAACAAGTGGGAAGGATTTGCAGCACAACTTTCCCAGGGCATGTTTCCTTAGAGAAAAATGTAAATTTTCATGAGTGAAATAATCTACCTTGAATCATTTAATTATTGGCAATAAGAGAAACCACAAGACCGACCTGCAAATTACAGGGATGAAAAACTAAGTGCAGGTGTAGACTTCACTGAAGCTTTGTTGAAACTCTGTAGGTATTCTAAGTGTATGTTTAAGAATGTCAAATGAATAAATAACAGCTACTGGAGCTATGTACTCTTTTTAACTGCAATTACTGGTGCACTGCAATCTGCTTTCTGAAAGTATTGGAAATTTTCCAGAGCCAGAATAGGCCACAGCATTTTGGTACAGTTGGTAGTAATGAAATGATGTGATGCCCTTGCAGGTGGAGGAAGAAAAGCAAGAAGAGAATGACCAGGCAGATGCTGGATGGTAAATATCTGGGTTTCAGCTCAAACTGGAGAAATGAAAAGACTTCACAGGCTCATAGTCAGACAATAGCTGGTTTTATTCTTAAACCAATATTTTGAAAAGACTTTTAACATCTCTTCTGAAAAGAGAAGCATAAAATGAGTAACAAATTCATTCATTTCAATAGCAAATTTTAGTCAATGTAGGTCATTTTCTAAGTGCTCAATTCCAGTCATTCATACATTGTATTCAATTAAACATATTTTAGGATAGGTAGGTTTAACACCTGTGTGAATGCTTTCAGGACCATTCAAGGAAGATAGAAAAATAAGCTGTTTGGTTAAATCAGAAATTGTAGCAAAGGAAAAGTCAGTGTCATGGTGAACTTGGTGAACTGAACAAAAGCATTTTATGGACTGAAGGCAGCTGCAGAAACAAAGTTTGAAAATTCATTCAAGTTACCAGCAGTCAGTCAGAGGCAGGTTGGATGGCAGATGAGATGGCCAGAGACCTGACCAGGGCAGCTGTAATAAACAGAGGTGTTGGCCAAGTGCTGTAGAGCTGCCTTGTAGACAAGTGGGATCAGTTCTTTCCTGCTGTGCCAGGGGAGGAGGTCCAGGAGGTGCCCCTGGGGTGCAGGATCACCAGCCATGGGGTGGTAAATCATGTGCTGGGTTTTGGCTGGTGCCATTTGTGTTCTGCCAGTTTGCAGCAAAGCTGCAGCCGCTCACCAGCGAAGGCCTGGTCTGTTCCCTCATCCTGCACAGAGTGCAAATGCCTCAGGAGTGGATGGTGCCTCATCCCCACAGCCTCTCTCCTACCTCTGCTCTCTCCAGTTGTAACATCTGGCCAATGTTGATGTGATGACCAGCAAGATTTCCTTCTTACGTTGCTGATTTTTCATTATCCCATTACTCTGTCCCTGACACAGACTGACCACTTTTCTCTTCCCCTCTGGAACCTGCCTCTTTGGCCTTCAATTGGAAGATCATTTCAGGGTCTCCACTCTTGCACCTTCTCTGTCACTTCATCTTGACATCAAAATTTCACTTCTTTCTCCTTTTCTTCTTGTCAGCTTCATTTCATGAAGTCTGCTTTGTGCAGGGCTGTACTTCCTTGTCTCCACTTTGATGATTCCTAGAAAATCCATTATTATTTATCATTTTATTGCTTTGAAAGTTAGCTATGAAAGTAGATACACTACAGAGACATAGCAAATAATATCCTAAATCTGTGCCAGACAGCTCTACTACAGCTCACCCTTCCCTGTTGAAGGGGAGAAAAGAATTGTCTATGTAGCTAATGCCAGTGTGAGAAAAAGAAAATGACTTCAAAGGAACTGACGAGTCTGTTGGTTGCTATGCTGAAAGGGAATAAACTACGAATGAAATAAAAACAAACCTCAAAAGGTGACATTCTTCTGTAGAAAATGGAATCAAATTGTTTTTGCCTAGCTGCAAGTTCTTTGCTTTTGTGAAGTTTGGAGCAATTATTTCTTATGCGTGTTGAAAACGAATTTGTTGTTAGAGGCAGCATCAGAGGGGACAGAGCTGAGGAGTCTGGGAGTCCTATTCCCACTCATGGATTTGGTGGTGGTGTAACTGTAAGCAAATTGTTTCCCCCCTCTGTACCTGTTTCTTATTACCAAGGAGGGCTACTGATCCTTCCTCCATAAAGCTTTTTCAGTCTGGCTGGGGATCCAAACTATGAAATGTTCATATCCTGCTGCTATTACACAGCAAAATGTTTTGAAGCCTTCTTTTAAAATTTAGGAGAGGACACATCTATGTATATCCAAAGTCAGCATGAAGCATTGCAGCTGGAATATTAAGACTTAAGAATCCAAATAAACAGGAGTTGGTGCCCAATCCACATTTTTATGCTTTATGTGACTGGTTGTTCATATGTAGAAGAGGATATTTCTTCTATTACCCACCATCCTCTTTTGACTGTGTAGATCTTTTTAAATTGCCAAGAATAGAAATGAGTACATAAATGGATGTATTTCTAAACCACCTTCCTCTCCTTACAGAATGTAAAATGAGGTTATTTCTGCTATGCTATAAAACATGTGTAGTTGCAGTGGCTTTGAGAGGCTTCAGCACCATAAGCTTTACAGTTAGTTTAAGGGATGTGGTTCCGTTACTAGGACACCACAGGATCTACCAAAAAAGAATGAAAAATAGTCGTTTTCTTCCTTTATTTCTCTGAGGCATTGTATTTTTATTACAGTACAGAGTGATGTGATCTGATTACTTCAAAGGCAATCTAACTTTGAGCTCCTTGTGTCTGTAACCATTTGGTCATCACATGTTGGTCTCTCTGAAGGTCTTGGGTAATGATGTTTCCATCAGAACTTTTATTAATGGGTGAAGTATTTTAGGGAATTCATTCGGCTCTGCTGCAGAGGCAGAATTGATAATCTGTTTTCTCTTTCTGCCTTGCTGTTTGCCTTCTGAGATAGCTGTATTTTGAGTGAAACTCTGTGTCTAAACAAAGGGCTTGGTCAGTGTAAATATATGCAGGAGCAATGAGTTCTTCAAACCAGGCAGGCTTTGCATTGTGACCACTTTTTCTGAGATGATCCTTGAGGAGAGATATAGATGAGTAAAAGTAATAGACTGCTCAGTACATTGACTTTCTGGAGGGGCTGTAGGTCAGCCTGTCTAAACCTGTGATCTCTTGAAAAAGGTGACTAAGGGATAATATTTCAGATGTGTTTGCTGTAAGGGTTGGCATGATTCTCAGCACTGAAATCAGTGTGTTAATCTCAGCTTAAGCTCTCTGTTGGTATTCAGTGCAGATTTGCTAAGAGTTGTCTTCTGAAAAAATGGTTGAAGATCTCAGTCCTTTTTATCCACCTGATGTCTGCACCTACTTTATTTGCTCTTTTAGCAGAGAGAATAAGACTTCATTGTAAACAAACATCCCCTTTTGAGGGCTCAGCTTCAAATCCAAATTCATGTCACACTCATAGGGCTAATAGTGGTCACATTCCTCCCTGTGATGTTAGGGGAATTCAAAGCCAAAACTCATTTATAGTTTGAAAACCTACAAATCCTTCTGCCTTGGAATATGTTTTCATCTTTACATTGCATCTGTCAAAACACAGAAATGTTTTACACTGTTATCAATATGTGAGCTATAGATTCAGGACAGAGGACTGCAACACACACATTGGGATGTTTCTTTCCCAGGATATGTAGTTTGTTTTTTTTTTAATTCTTTATGTCTGTTTTATTAAGCAGTTAAATAAACATGAAAAAAAAGGGGGACTATTTCAAATGGTACTTGATAGTGTTCTCTCTTCAAAATTTAAACTAAAAGTTTAAATTCTTAACTCAAACCATGTGATAGACCATTATTATTAGCCAAATAAATTCTGAAAAGGAACAGAGGGTAGGAGATAGGTAGTCTGATCATGCTGCAGATTTGTTTTCAGTTGTGCCATAAATCTGTCTGAAAGCAAAGAAGTTCTAGAGCTGCCTCTAAGTTGATCCTCAGCTGTTAGAGATTGGGCTGGACATGGAGCTTGGGAGGGAAACCTGGTACTGGAAATGGGACAGCTCAGTAAAGGGAACATGGAGGGCATCTTGATAAAAATCCTTGATTACAAATACAGAGGACAGTATTTTACAGAGAGTATTATTTATAGGAATTTAGTCTGAGAAAGAAAAACATTGTGCTTTACATGAAAGTAGCTGTACCTCCCTAGCCAAATTTCAGACCCTGCCTAAAATGCCTGAAAAAGATAGAGCTGCTGAAGAAAAAGAAATCTGTGCAAATTCTAAGATCAGATTAGAAACTTTTGAGTCATACTAGGAGCCATACTAAAAAAAAACCCCTGCTGTTATTGTGCCAAAATGAATTCATCTCAATGGTGAAAGACAGAACTGGCATCTTTGGTCAATATTTAAAAAGGATTATTGAAAAGAAAAATCTCTCTGCTGTCACTCAGACCACTGTATTATCAGAAGAAATTTGTAGTAGCATTCAAAAAGCAAAAATTAGCCAAAATACAATTCTCTTTCTGTAGAAAAGCAATTTAACATTTAATAAAAAAGTGACTTCACTTGAGGTGGTGAATCTGCAGCCTATCAAGCCTGCCATATAATTTAAAATTTTATAACTCTCATGATTAGAAAATGTCAAGATAATCAAAATATAGGGGAAAATACAGCTGCTACAGTAAATGAATGATCTGAAAGTACTGAGATTGTGTCAATGCTGTAACCACATAACAATCCTGACTTTTAAAACACTCTTGTCACACAGTGTTTTGCTAATACATTGCTTGAAGATAGTGAGGATTTGGGTATGATTTCACAGTTGATCTTAAGAGTGAGTTGTTAAATTTACATTTTATATTTGATACACGGCTCTGATAATGAACCTGCGCTGCAGAGAAAGTGTCAAAAACTTTAATTTCTTTTGTGCTGAAACCCTCCTTATAAATCTGCGTGGGTAATAAAATTATAATCACATATTCATGCCTCTTTGCAAAATAAGTGTAATGATACTTTGTGTTCCCTCGGCTCTCTCTCAGGTTCTTCAGGCACTTTATAAACATTAATTAAGGCTCACACCTCTGCATGAGTGCTGCACTGATCACCTGCATTGTTTTGGAAAGTGTCTGCCATATTTTGATTACTCCAGAGCCACCTGTTAGTACTGTACTCATCAGTAAACTGAGGCAGGGCAGTTAAGTTCATGTGATAAAATTCCTGCAGATCTGTAATTAAGGTTGGGGCTGCACTTCAGAGCGTCTTGATTTCCAGTTCCCCGTTGTAACCACCAGATTAACTCCTGAGGAGACTTCAAAGTATTTTAAATTATTCAGATTGATTTCTGTGTTGGCAGAGATTTCATTAATGCCATTAATGGGTGTAGGATTGTCAATGCACTGTCACCTGGTATCTCTTGAGGGCAAGCATATGACAGTAGGACAGCCATGAACTGAACCGTGGCACCATAAAAGCTCTTTTCTTATAATAAACTGTGATAGGCATCTGTCTGCAAGCATAACCTGTTTTATTATGTTGAGTCCATGGCTCATTTATGACTAAATGGACTCTTTTTTTCTGTTGGTCCTTAGCTTGCAATGTGCTACTTTTTCGGCGTTTTCCAGTCAAAAAAACCTGTACCTTCTCATGGAATCATCTCTTCTCTGCTCTCTTGCCCAAGGCTGTTTTATTAACTCCTGTCCAACTTCCATTTCCTGTCATTTTATGCTGCTTTTCCAGCTGAAAGAAGACAGTGGTCATATCATGTCATAATTATTTTCTTTAGTAATTGCCACGCAGACGCTGAGTGTTTCCTAATTAGATCAGGCAGTGTTCATGGTGAAACCTCAGAGATGCTGTCTGAGGACACGAGTTTCCTTCAGATCTCTGTAATTGAGTTGTACAGCCCATGCTTGTGCAACCCGAGTTTCTCCCTGCAACTCCTGAGGCACATCAGGGGATATTTTAAAGGAAAGAGCAAAAAAACTTAATATGAGAAGCAAGGGGATTTTTTTTCCCTCCCTGTTCTTTACATATGCCACAGTGTGGAAATCCCCTTTGTACCTTTGTACCTCATCACAGGCTCATTTTGCAAGTAGAAGGCTGGAGCTTGTTATGCTGCTGTAGAGGTGAGGATCAGCTATAAAAAAATTGAAGACAGATTGGTTTCAGGGGCAGATGGATAAAATTTATCCAGGGATTGAAAAACCGTTTGCAAATGCGCCATTATTTTGATGTGAAATAACTCTACAGAATGTTCCAAATAGTGCCTTATTTTGCTGCTGGAAAGCTGTAAAATTGTAGATCATTGCACTGTAGATGAGATGTTAATACAGGGGAATTTGTGAGCAATATAAAATGGCTGGATACATTCAGTGTGCTGCTTGCTTTCATTTTTATTAGTCAAAATGAGCAGGGTAGTCAGCATTTGAGAGCCCTCATAGCTAGGATGTTCCACCCTCAGGATTAGTGTTCATGGCAAATGTTGGAAGAAATGGGAGAAATGGGGAAATTGCCCTTTAACACTGTGGTAGGGGGAATATTGCCTTAACCCTACTATTTGTGTTAGGAGCACCTCCCTTCCAACTTTTTGCTTAATGGATAGGGATGGGACATTTATTTTGGGATAGGAATTGGGATGCTTAGCCAGGGATAAACTCCCAGGCACTTGGGGGCTGTGATCTGATCCTCCCTTTGGCCACTGATGTGCATTTCCTGTGCCAGTCCAGCACAGTGGCTGCTGGGGCAGGATTAAATAATTCTCTGCACTGTGCAGGCATCGTTAAAAAACAGTTTAGGAGAGAGGGAAAGCTTGCTTTATCCAGCTTGAGGTTGAGGTAAACCAAAGGATTGCTACCACCTTTCAACCCTGTTGCTCCCTTGAAAATTGTAATTTTAATTGTAGATTCTTGGTGGTTCTTGGGGCTGTCCTGTTCAGGGCTGGAAACTGGGCTCTATAATCCTTTTGAGTCTCTTCCAACTCAGGATATTCTATGATTTTCTTAAAAAGGTTGCAGCTTCTTGGCTTCATGTCTTCCATGTAAAACCTGCAGCAACAGTGTCCAAGCCTTTTTTGGGGAAAAAGGACACATTTTTGCAGCACAATGTTTCCCTGAGCTCTCCCCATTGTATGATGGTCAGACCCTGTGCAACTTGGCTTATTGAGCTACTTTTATTGAGCTTTCAACTTTACATGGCTAAAAATTAATTTGATCTTTAAAATAGTGTAAAAATTTGTAAGTATCAATTAAAAAAGGATTGTGAATTATGTGTGGTCTTTTTGTGTTGGCTGGTAAAATGCTGGAGAAAAGGAAGCCATAGGTTAGGAAAGCAAAGGAGATAATTTAGTTTTATGTTAATAGCTGTGTTTAATAATAATAATTATAGCAGATGCTACTTTTCTGCTACAGTGATAAAAAACCAAACAAAACCTGGTCTTCTAAGTCTGGAGTGATACTTAGGTACCTTTTTCATACCAGTTATTAAACCCTTTATTTGATGAGCTACTTAGTGTAAGTGCCTTGATGTAGCATCTAAAAATTACTTGAATCCTGAGGCACAGGCAGAGCACAGTTATTTTGCTAAGAAGGAGGATAAAAAGGGAACCATCCCCTGGAAAACAGGTAAAAAGGCAGAAAAAAGGTGTGAGCCATCTGCTTCTCCCTTATCAGTCCTTGTGGTCTAACATTTGCTGATACAAAATGCTGCAGAAGGACACCAAGGCAAAGCAGCCTTTCCTTTATCCAGCAGGTGATGGAAAATGTTGCTGTCGTTTCCAGGGCTCAGTGGATTTACTCTACTCACCAAAATCTCAAAATTACTGTGTGCTACACAGTAATGGAGGGAAGCTGGTGCATGCTGCACGAGGAAGGGGCAAACAGCAGCACAGCTCTGCTTTGGTCTGCTGGCAGTGACTCAGAAAGATCTTGAGAAATATCAGTAAGAAATTCAAGGGAAATGCTTCTTCTCATAGACTGTGATATATAGGATGGAAGAGCTGAGGTGTATTAACAGGCTCTTTTTTTGGCCTTTCTCTGCATATCAGTAACATAAATAATAAACCCTCAACCTGATTCAACCTGGCTTTCTAGCAGAAAATAAAGGTTTGCAAGATTCTGAAATATATTTTCATAAATATAGAGTTGTGGCTGGTTTCTTCCCAGTGCTTTGTGGTCTCTGCCATTCTCATCTGTTTTTGACAGTTATTCTCCCTAAAGTCTGTAAGATCATACATATATTTGAGAGTTTCAAATTCTCACTTTGATATGAGATAGCAATCACTTTACTAATAATTAATAACCAAAACAGTAGTATGTTTTCCTGCCGTGTGTGGCAACAGTGAATGCAGCTTCTTAAACACAGCCCATGACTCAGGGAGCTATTTGCAAAATCCAAATCAAAAGAGTTGTAATTGATATCCAAATTATGCCAGTCAGACCTGGTTTAAGAGTTTGTTGCAAAACTAATTGGCCATGGATTAAAATTCTGAAAATCTTAATTGATCCCTTTGACTTTCCAAAGACTGGTGAGCATCCAAATAGTGTTTGGGGCATATGGTTCCAGCTACAGTCTGCCAGACATATCTTGAGAAAAAAGAACTCTTTAAAAAAGATATTCTGGACTCTGCAGGCTTTTATTATCATGAATAAAAGCTTTTTTCATTTATTCATGATCTATCAGATCTCTTTCCCTACATTTTCCAAATAGAAGGTGTCATAATTGTTGCTGTGTACACTACTTTTTCCATGCAAATCTGAGTATTGCTATTGAAGTGCTTGCTGTATTTCAGATTGTTAGGTACTTGTATTCAGAATAGAAACTCAACAAGGTAAAGGCCTTGTCAAGCCTCTAAAGAGGGGAAATGATGCCTTAAGTTTTAGCTTTTTTTTTTCAGATTCTGTGCTTTTTTAGGCTGTGGTTCTGGGCTTCATGTTAAGTGCTACGAAACTCTCTTCACAGAGTAGATAGACAAAGCAATTCCTTTTCTAGNGCTGTGGTTCTGGGCTTCATGTTAAGTGCCACGAAACTCTCTTCACAGAGTAGATAGACAAAACAATTCCTTTTCTAGCTTGGGACCAAGGGCAAGCAATACAAATTTCAATCTCAAGAACAAAAACAACGGTGAAGTGAAAAAAAACAAAAAGGAGGATGGAGCTTCATAACCTGAAGCTGTAATTGGACAATTAACTCCAATATGCTAATGGATCAAAACTTATAAAAGTATGAGACCTCATGATCAGTCATCCATTTTGTGACCATTTTGGGGTTCATACTGGGTGTAGCCCAGCTGAGCTTGCACTGCCCAGGTGTGCCCATTGATGCCTTTTAATAAATCCCTGCTTTATCCTTTTGCTCTGTCCGGTCTCTCTGTTCCAGGTCAGCCTCCAGAAGGTATCAGTAGTGCCTGAAAACCACAAAGCAATCACCTCTTAAACAAGATGCCAAAGAAGCTCAAAGTAAAACAGAGAATCACAGAATGGTTTGGGTTGGAAGGGACCTTAAAGCTCACCTAGTTCCAATCCCCTGACATTGGCAGGGACCCATTTCACTAGACCAGCTTGCTCAGAGTTCTGTCTCTGGCCTTGAACACTTCCAGGGATGGAGCAGCCACAGTTTTTATGGACAGCCTCTGCCAGGGCCTCTCCACCCTCACAGTAAAGAATTCCTTCCTATATCTAATCTAAACCTACTCTCCTTCAGTTTGAAACCACCCCCCTTGTCCTGTCATTCCATGCCCTTGGAAGAAGTCTCCGTTTTTCTTGTAAGGTCCTTTCAGGTACTGAAAGGCCATGATTAGGTCACCCCAAAACCTTCTCTCTTCCAGGCTGAACAACCCCAATTCTCTCAGCCTTTCCTCCTAACAGAGGAGCTCCATCCCTCCCTCATCTTGGTGGCTCATTCCAGCAGGTCCAGGTCCTTCCTGTGCTGGGAACCCCTGAGCTCAAGGTGGAGTCTCACGAAAGCAAAGGGCAACGTCACCTCAATTAAAAACATGGTGACACCTGAACACAGCCTGGCTTCCTCATGCCTGGTTAGCAGGATGAAAATATCCTTACTGCAATCATTACACATGGCAGCAAATGTCCCTCCTACACCAGGCCTGAAGAGGCTGCTAATGAAATAAATGAAGGTAGTTTAGCAAAGTGATGAGACACTTTGGTTTTCCCTCGGTGGTTTAGCAATGACTCTGATTTCTCCTGCTTTGTTTAAGTTGCTAAGGAACTTTATTTGCTCTTGAATCTATTTTTAATTGACCCCAAAATGAAGAATTTTGTTACATGAAAATGCTTTCTTGAATCTAGATATGTGAATCAATGTCATTTCAAAGGAACAGAGTTCATTCTGGACTAAGATGTCAGATACTTTCAAAGCAATTTTTCAGTCCTTCAGAAAAATGTTTAAAAGTGAACACTGACTATAACACACTGAAGCCTGCTAGATGTTTTGGAATTTGACTGGGATTTATTAGTTTAAAAAGTTTAGGAACAACTTTACTGCTCTTCCCTTAGGGTTCTATGTTGGAAAAAAGCAAAATTCCTTGGTATATGTTGAGCTAATCCAGGTAAAACCACAAAGAAAACTGAAAAAACACCTACACCAAACTGAAGTGAGAGTTCTTCTGATCGCAATCATGGTACATGGTCTGACTTTGGGAATATGTATTTAGGTTTATTATTCCCTTTAAAATAACTTCCACAAGAATTACAGGTTTGAGATTTTGATGTATTGCTGTTTCATTAAGACCAGCTGTCTTCTGATGTCCTGAAATGGTATTTCTTGTAGCACAGTTCCTAACAGAGTTGTGGAATTATTAAAAATCAAATTTCTTTTTTTTTTTTTTTTTTTTTTCTTTTTTTTTTTTGCCAGGCAGAGCTGCTTGGCATCAACACTGTTGGTAAACAAACACAATCAAATATTCTTCCAGTACTGCATTCCCATGTGTGTTTGTTGAAACTGCAGCTGAAATGAGGTTGGATGCAGCAGTTGTACCTGACTGCAGACAGGCACAGCAATATTTCCCACTCAGCTTGGAGAAAACACAGGCTCGACAGGCAACTCAAGTCCTGTCCAAGGTCTTCCCCCTGGACATGAGTTTGCTGTAAGACAAAGTGCATGATTTTTTATAAAGAAATTAAGTGGCTTTCTGAGAAATAAATTAACACACCTTCAGTTTGCTGCTGTGTAGCATTTTGAGATATTGTATAAAGGCCAGGAAATTCTAAATTAAAGAAGATATACAAGATTCTTCTTGACCTTTTGTCTTAGATCACATTTAATATTGGATTAATTTAAGGTATCCTGTATTCAGGGATGCATTCAGTAATCTAATAGTCCTCCTCCATTTTTAAATGCTCTAATTGTATTTATCTTAAAATTATCTGGCATTCATTGGCGTTTCTGACAATTTTAATTTATTCTCATGTATTTTTCTAATGTCTTCCTTTGCCAGAGGGTAGAGGAGGATAGAAATATTACGAGACCAACACCATGTGAGAGTGGAATTACTTTGAGACCAGAATATAGCCAATAACTAAGAGTAATGGGGTAAAATTAGGATGGGAACATTTAGACTGAGACTGAAGGAGCCTTGACAGTAAGATCTATTGAACTATGGAGGTATTTCCTATAGGATGTGGTGGAAGTCTTGTCATTTTTAAGTTGAAACTAGATTGGATAATTTAGAAGAATTACTGTACATGGAGCAGTCATAGTCTTTACAGCTGGAGATTACCTGACATTTCAATCTCAGTTTTGGCTATTTCTCCTCCTTTGCTTTATCAAGCTCATTCAGTGGGACTGGAAAGAATTTACAGAGAAGAGAGTTTGCTGTGTTTGTGTAGCGGATTACCTGAGGCAGCTGTGCTACAAAAGACATCTGTAGCTTTTTCCAGTAGATCCGAGAAACACCAGAGCTCTGATTTTTCTCCATTTCTACCTGCTGGGGAGAGCAGTGCTGTGCCTGTTCTCTGCCTTGGTCCCTAAAGAACTAATAAGACCAGTTGTTTCCATTGTTAACAAAATTTGCTGAGACAAAATATGCAGAATGCAGAATAAGAGATTTCTCTGCGTGGCTGTGTTGACAGCAGTTATATGATAAAATTGAATTTGGGTTCTTCATTTGAGATATATGCCTTTCTGAAGAGCTAGGTTTGATAACAGGTATTTTAGGGAAAGCTGGTGAGCATTTGAGACCAATTGGTGGCAGGACAGAGTGTGACAAAAACCAAGGCCACGGTCATGGATGGAGATAGGGGCGCAGCATTATGGACCAAAATTCTATGATTCTAAGTAGCAGTTGTGACTTTTTTTGCAGTGAAACACTGGCAGTCAGGGCCAGGATCCAAAGACAGAGTCATATGACCAGAATGATGGGCCAGGACATAAAGCCAGGCTATTTTGCCACTTCTGAGTCTTTTTCTTGGAGCCCATTAACAGTCTCGTGTGGTGATCAGTGCTTGTTGGTGTGTTAGATATGTGATACCAGCTTTCAGCAGGAATTCCTTCCTTCCTGAGGCATCCTTTGGGTGCTGCCAATTTAACAGACCCGTGACAGCAATGAAGTGAAGATAAAGGAGAGAAATGTAAGAGAAAGCAACCAGACAAGTAAACAAATTTTTAGTCTTTAGAGAAGAAAGGAATTTTTATCTCCCTCTAACCTGAGTGATCTTTTTGAATAATAACTCTTTCAGAAGTATTAGGACACACTTCATATAGTCACTGTTACCTTCATTGCTTTCTTTGAAAGGACAGAGAAGCTGGAAAAGCTGCAATCATAATACTGCCTCTGCTTATTAGTAAAACAAGCTGCAGATAAACTTTGGCTGTTTTATTAATTAACAGCTGTATTTTTCTCTCCTGGAAATCTCAACAGAAAGGCCATTCCTGTGACTGCAAAGGACAAATTGCTCAGCTCTCAGAGCCAAAGATGGCAGGTGGTTTTCCAGGGCTCTCAGTACAGCCTGTGTCATATTTTTGTTCTACCCAGGACTTGGTGAGTGGGCAGTCAGGGAAATGGTGTTTGGTGGCTTTGATGGCATTTCATGCCATGGCCAAGCAATAAAGAGCCACACTTGCAAATGATCCAAGAGAACATTACAGTCCAAAGTTCCAGACAATGCATATTCTCATTACAGGATTCAAGTATTTAGGAGCATTTTGATATGTCTAGGCGAGGTAGATTGCTGCTCAGTGTTATTAACAGGCAAACCGCATCACAGAACAAAGATTTGTGTAAATATTTCAGCAGACTGCAAGAAAATGAACATCACGCTGTTCTCAGAAGGATTTTCCAAAGTGATTCTGCCACAGTTGCTTTCAAATATTTAGATATATTGCTGGGGTTATTGTGAGTCCATGAATTCACAATGCATGAGTAAATACGTGCATGAAATGCTCCTGCATTTGCAGAGGAAAGGCTGACTGAGCAAATGAAGCCCTTTTTCCATCTTGATATCAGGTAGAAATATTCCAGGTATTACCAGACTTTGTACTTTTAGGCATAGAAAAGTTGTTACTGGAATAGGAAGGAGTTGTTCTGCACAGGCATAATTTGGAAGAAAATTCTATATTTAACGAACTTTGGACAGATATGGGCAAGGAATGTATGAGAACTCCCAAGATCTGAAATGCTACAGTGACTGTCAAATGTGTGGTCAAAGGGCAGAGGATGTTGCCATGGTTAAATGTGCCTGATGTTGCTGTTATGTGTAGATACCTCCCAGCTGTTAATCAATCATTATTAATAATTAATCAATTAGCTATCTTAAAAATGAACCTGATATCTGGAATGAGTTATTAGCTGCATTTTCCTATAAGACTAGTGGATGCATACATGAATAATTGTACCTATCATGGGTTCAGCAAGGTCCTAATACCAATCTTCAATCAATGCAAATGGCCCAAATGCCAAAGCCATCCAGGGTATACAGTCGTATGTATTAATTATAGAATCTTATCATAAAGCTGGAAGACTCTTCCTTTCTAGACCATCAAACCATGGGCAGGAGAGAAATGATCCCCATGGACTCCTATCAGAAAGTATACCCATGTATTTTTGACCACATTATTTGCTATTTACTCACAGAAGACATAATTACCACTTATATTTTGTTAACTAAACTTCAGCTTACATTTTATGAATCAAGGGCATGTTTCTGGTTGAAAGGATGTTTTCTTCTCGTGAATTTTGTTTCTCATTCCCACTTCTCTGAACTTTTTTCATTGTGTTTTCTCATTAGCAGAATATACTTGATTAACTCACTTCTTTAATGAGGTGCTTTGGGATGATAAAGACAGCAATCCATTCTGCTGAATGATTTTGAGATGTTAAATATTAAGTAAAACTTCTAAATACCAACAGACCTCCTGCTGGTCTTTATTGGTAGTTGTTCTTTGATGTGAGAGAATATTCAGCTCCTGTTAGTGCCATGCCTTCAAGAAAAATTCATTTTCAAGTTGTTGCTAATAACAAACATTGGCACATTGTGGCAGAAACTGGTTTCTTTTCTTAGAGAAATACTTAGATTAGTTTAAGAGTAGTTCAAGCTTGCCTGATTTCCATGCAATTAACAATTTTATTAGTCTTTTATGGAGAGAAGATAGTGATATTTATTTATATTAGATCTCAAAGAAAAGCGTCAGAAGAAATAAACCTTTGCTCATACAAAGCATTTTTTTCCTTGAGGTTGCCATGCTCTGGGAGGTAAGAATGGAGCCCAGCTACAAATAGAATTGGGACAACAAGAGGGTGGATGCTACAGTTGAATTTTATATCATTCAGGTCAACTGGAATCGATCTTTTCTGTCAAACACAATTCTCCTCTATTTTTCTGTAATTTTTTGGTGCTTTGTTTTGTGGGTTTGTTGTTCTGCACTTGTGAAGGAAACCCAGGAGTAGAGTTACTTTATTGTATTTTATGGTGATAAAGGTCTTGGCTCAGCATTTTTAGGACAGGGACCAAGTTCCCTTTTTCCTGAAAGGTCGTGTGTTTGGAGTTCATTGTGCACAACATCTGGATATCACTTCAACAGCTGGCAAACTTGTTGGGGAGCATCTGCCTCCTATTATAGCTACTTTTCATTGAGACAAATTGAATGTGGCATCTGAAAGGGCTCGTTGCATATATGGAGATTTTTCTGGTCTTTACATGATAAAGTGATTATTTAAGGGCACAAATTTTGCCTGTTTTCATCTAGGGCCTGGTGCACTGTAGATTCTGTCAGAGGCAAATGCAAGAGGCATTAAAAAATGGCCAGAACAACATGGATAAAGAGGAAAACAATGAAGAAAATTTAACAAAACCCTACATTTGTAGGTATTTACTACTGAGCTTCTAAAATGCTTGAACTGAACTTTGTAGTTTTGAATGAAATGCTTCATTTAACAGATTATTCTACTGTGATGGGTGTTTAAGATTGATGCAATTTTTAGTACCCTTTCAAAGTCAAACTTCTCATGAAGATGATTAATTCTTTAACTCTGGTTTTCCTTTCATTTGTTTTGATCAGGGATACTCTATTGATCAATTTGATAACTAAATGTAATGTAATCTCACCATGTTTCTACAATATTAGCATGTAATTCTGTGCTCTTATCACTAGATATGACTCAGTGATACCTTTATGGAAGAAGTAGTAACGTGGATTTGGCCAGTGATATTCCAAGATTATCATCTTATGCCGTTGTTTCTCAAGAAAGGATTTTAAGAGATTCTTACTGAGTGGGTTCAGCCAAAAAATGCCTTCAGGGAAAAGGTCTATAAATAGTTTCCTAAGAGGTGATTATGTAGCTGTGGATAGGAGGCTGAAACCACCTGCACCCTTCCTGCCTTCTAGCAATAACATTGAGACTATGGGTCAGCACACATTTTTCTGACTCACAGTAACATCCTTGCCCATCCTCGTTTGTTCTGGGTATTCCATCTTTATTTGAAGAGTGAAGACAGATCTCTGTAGATGTGCACAAAGACCAGCAGGATGATCTGCTGAGCCTGGTGCCAACACTTTGTCCCTTGGAGCTCATAGGCTCATGCTGCATTTGATCAGCGAACCTCAAGAGAATTAAGATTTCCAATGAAGTTTCCTAAAGCTCTCAGGTATCTGAACGTGAAGAACTCCTAGGAACTGGCTGCAAGTTGTTTTTTCCTGCTCCTATCCTGACATTTGACATCCATTTCAAAACTTAAAGCCAGGAAACTCAGATTGCATTCTCTGAGTGAGCTCAGCTGTATCCCTGGTTTACAAGAGGGACTGGAATATGTATTCAGGACCTCTGTGGAAAAATAGTTCCATTCTATTGTCGCTTGTTACTGCTTCCTTGTAGCTGTTTATCCAGTTCTGCTGTGGTCTTGCCTCTAAGCATGCTAATGCCATTAATGGAAATGGATGAGATAACTTCATTTGTTCCAGAGAGTTTTCCAGGAGAGGGCAGCCATAGTTAATTCTGGGTCAGTTCATGCAATACAATGTGAGTGTGGATTTCTTGGCAGCGTTTTTCTGCGGCGCTCTATTGCCCAGCACGGTCTCTGTGCTTGCTTCTCTTAATTTGTTCTTTTGTTTGCATTGCAAGTGCGTAAAAAATGGACTTTTTCGCAAATTAATGCTGGAAAAGACAACCCACATAATAGAATGGTTAACTCCCAGTGCTGTGCACTTGCTGAAATCCCAAGTGCTCTTGGGAACAGTTTCCATTTTATGTCACTCTTTGCTTTATATACTTTCCAAGCAACTCATGAGCTTCTCTCCACTCTCTTACTTCAAAGATATTTTTGGAAAAGCATATCCAAAACTGCTGCAAGAGACCTGAAAAATTCTGGAAAAAAACTTCTCTGGCACTGAAAACTTCTACTTCTTTTGTTTGGAAAGGATCAGGACAAAATGATCCTCTCTCCTCTTTGCATAATGAGGATGCACATAAAGCCTCTCTTGGTTTGGATTTAAGGATGATAAGTTGGCACTGAGGGGCATTTCCCACATATACAGTTTGGAGCTGTGCTTATACAAACAGCAGCACTGATGTAGATGGCTTTATTTAGTGCTGCCCTCCCAGGGGCACAACTTCTGGCGCTGGGGGTGGCAACCAGGATCCCTGGAAGTACACTCAGGCTTTGTATTAGGACTGCAAGGAAAATTTCCTTTGCTATGATATGGGTAACTTCCTTTCTTAGATCAGTTCAAACCATCAAAAGCTATTTTTCTTTTATCCTTCTTCATCTTCATCTTCATCTTCATCTATTTTTTTTAACACCCCCCTCTCCCCCAAATCTATTTTCCAGCATGGCTAAGTAAAAATCATTTGCCAGACCCCTAGGTAATGTAAATCCATTTATTTTTATAAAATTAAAAATCTGGTCTCAGCAGATGATAGGGCTTGGGAGGATTTTCTGTTCCTGTTTTGTAGGGTGAAACGTGATGCAGTTCTTTACACTTCACATGTGAATTCACAGAGCAATACATGACTTCAGAGGCAGACTAAGGAAGCCATTAAGTCTTTCTGTACACTAAATTTTGAAGACTTTCACGTTTAGTTTTTTCAACTTTCTCAGTTTCCTATGCTTTACAACCTCATTTCATTTCCCAGGCATTCTACTAACGTGTATCAAATATACTCACATAATCTCAAAATACAGAAACCAGGGAAAGATTGTGCCGGAGACGCCTTGTCAGACAATGCAGGGTTCTTTTCCTGATGTAGAGAGTGAGGAATTAATTCTCATCTCTGTTTCTGTGTCCATGGGTCTCTAGAAGGTGGAGCAGCCACCATACTGTGTCTGCAGATGAGCTGATAGCTCTGGCTGGCCTGTGCACAGGGCCTTGAGAAAATAATTCTTAGAAATGGGACTTAATCAGCTGCCTCCCTACGCTGATTTGCACATAATTGTGTCTGTCTTTTAAAAGGCAGAGATAAAAGGACAGAATTTGACACCTGCTCATTGCTCATTTTCCCAGCAGCTCTGCAGGCTGGAGCACAGTTGCAGGGTTTGAGTGAGGAAGGAGGTTTTGACCCCCAAGTTGTCAATGAAAAGGAGAGGGGTTTGCAGGAATGTTTGGCAGCACTTGATAGATGAAGCCCAAGGCATGGCACGAAGTCTTGGGTATGGAGAGGATTTAATTTTTTGCTGTCTAGCTGAACTCAGTGTTTCTTTTCTTCTCTTTCCCACAATGTCATATTTGCAGTTTTATTTAAACACAAAATTTTCATCCTCTTTGCACTCCATTGTGCTCATATTTGAGATTTCCTTTCCCTCAAAATGCAGTGATGGGAAAGAAAGGATTTCTGGGCTTTTATGTTAAGTCTTCTCAGAGAATTCTCTTTTAAACAACATTATTTTTATTTCAATTTACTTTTCCTTGTGTTTGGGTCTCCTTTTATCCCCTCTACACCCTTCCTGCATGTCCTACAAATCCTTAGGCTTTTCCTTCGGTTTAGTGTAAGAGTTACTCCCCTAAGGAGCTGGTACCTCAATGACCCAGCATGGGCATTTTGAAAATTTACAATTAAGATGTTTTTCTCTATCTTCAGGAAGTCACTTTCCCTTTTTACTTCTTTTTGGTAGCCTATTAGTTCATTTCTGCTTAATGAACTAATTAACTTACTTCTCTTCCCAGGACAGGTTAACTCCTCCCTAAAATGTCTCAGTGTCCCAGCGTGGAAGGCTGGTGCAGTGCTCACTTCCTTGCCCCATCAGATTTGGGATCTGAGATACATAAATAAAGAAATTTTTAAATTTATTTAGTGTTAGGTTTGGTTTTGGTTTTTTTCATTTAATTGTTTCTGATTCTCTAGCAGTGCCATTTTCACATCCCAGGAAAATAGGTCTGTGTAATTTTAGATGCCATACAAATTGCTCTGCTAAGCTCTTAGGAAAATGAATATTGTGGTCCCTAAGAGATTATAGTCTTTGTCCCAGAGTGCTTAGAGTCTAGCATTAGATATAGATATAGATATAGATATAGATATAGAGACACACACATATAAGTATGTATATGTCTATGTTGTATGTTATAAAGACATATATGGTATATTTTAAAATAAAGGTGAGCAGGGAGGAGGCATAGGAAAAATAATATAACAGAGTAATGAGAGAGAAGTAGTTTTGCACACAGGTTGTAGCCCACAGGCAGCAGTGAGCACAATTTGTCACCCCTGCAGCAATCACCAGGTTTCTGTGGTTATTACTGTGTGACCTCAGCAAGGGGTTTCAGCTGGAACAGGAAAAGATGGGTCATTATGTGGGAATTTAGCCTGGGCTGAGCTTTACTGCTATATCTAGAAAGCTGGGAATGAGATCCCTGCAAGGTGCCATGTGGACTTAGCCAGGTCATGGACATATCGGATGATGTTTGGTACAAGGGCTTCAGAAGAGTAGAAAATTTGGAGATCTCAAAAGCACAGATGAAGTGTCTTTAATTTTTAAGGTATATAATCCAGTTAGATCTCAGAGGAGGGCTTGGCAGTGTAGGCAGAGCAAAAAGGTCAATTTTGGAGAAGTTTTCTAGAAAGTGGCATCAGGATTTAATCACAGGCTTGAGGTATGAGTCATGAGAGGATATCGAGTCGAAGTGAAAGCTGAGATTGGCAGGAAGGAGTCTGATTTTATTTCTGAAATTAAGACAGGTATGGGGAGAAAAGGACTTCATGAAAAATTCAGGAGCTAGGTTTTGAGCATGTTCAGTTTTAGAAGTAGTAAATTATTAACAGAAGTATCTCTGAGAAAGGCCAAAAGTAGTTTGGTTTGATGACTCTAGGCTTAAAGATTTCTTGTTTTCTGTAAGCTTGATTGTTATTTGAGTGTTCGTATCCAATCTAGCAAGGAAAAATATGGATTTGTGTCACAGAGGATGACTGGAAACTTCCATCTAACATATCTATTACTGCTGTTCTTTTGTGCATTCAAATTGGATTTTGAGGCAGGTCATGATATAGAGGCAGGATGCAATCAGAATAAAGAAGTCATAGTAGGGTTTGAGAGTTTCCAGCTTGCATCTGCCTGGATTATTCTCTCACACCTTAATGCAGAAGTGGACTAATCATACGCAGGGAAAATGGGAAAAAATTAACACAATCCATTGGTGAGTGAAAAAACGGAGCCATCAGACTGAAGTGAGCTGTGAGGGAAATTCAGACAAACTTCATGAAGAGTATGTTGATTTTAGTGGGCACCCCCAGCGTGTGGCCACTCGTCAGCCCTGCCCCGCGCAGACGGCAGCGCCTGTGCCTGGCCTGGCTCGAGAGCCCTCATTTAGCTCAGCTCGTTGCATTTCAGTCGTGCCTGGGCTGGAGGAGGCCCCTGAGGCTCAGTGTCCTACTGCTCGTGTTTACACAGCCACTGAAATGTGGTAAATCATCTACCTGCCTGCTAATAGGGGGTTAAACATTATCTCGTACCAGGCTGTGGCTGATCTACGAGCACACAAAAATTCGTACGGCCTGAATATCTCATGCAGTGTCTCGTGGTTATTTTTTAAGACAAGTATGGAAAATGAGTCACAGATCCACAATTTTTCTTCAAATAATCAGTATAATTATTTTTTTTTTTTTACTTACTTAAAGTGCCTTTCAGCAGTGTCTTTGTACACCTGGCCATGGAGACACTGCTGTCTCACCTCTCTTCTCACCTGCATTTGAGTTCCTCTGCTTCAGACAGTACCTCACACATCTCTTCCTACAGCCTCAAAAAAGACCATTATGCTACACACAGGACTAATTTAACCAGCATTTTATAAAAAAACTCTCCCTGTTAGGTGTTACCTCTGTAAGAATCCAGAGCACCACTGCATGCTTGTTGAATGGGTAATGCAGAAAATACTATTTCCACTTGAAAGGATAGAAAATCCAGAAAAAAAAATTTCACTTCCATATTGCCATATTCCATGAGATTTTGGGTAAGTAAGCTGTGTGACTGAATGCACATATTTAACTTTGCATGCACAGAATTGAGGAGAGGAGCCTAGTTTTGTATCTAGTTTTGTTAAATAGACATTATTTCTCTTGTGAGCAGTTGTAGTTCACTGCCATCTCCATAGCAAATGTGCCACAATCACCACCCTTATCACTGATTTCTAGAGCAGGTAACACTCCCTAGAGGTCTACAATCCATCCAGTGTCTAGACTAAACCTGCTTTGAGGTTGAGACATGATCCCAAAACAGCACAAAGTTCTATAGGCTCCTTTTTTACCATTACCTTTTGCAGCCACAAGTCAGAAACTCTGACAAAGTTGGCATGAGGCTTTTCAAAATCTCTTCTGCAGAGGGAGAGGTTTGTTCAACATCCATCACTGCAGAATGGCAGCAAAAAAGGGAAAAAATTTTAAATCTCCTTAAGGAACCAGTGAGGAAAGAGGTGATTTGCTTTCAGTAAACTGAAGGTTAAGTGATGTCATAGTGTGAAATTTAGGTTGTCCTGTGCAGAGCCAGAAGTTGGACTCAATGATCCTTGTGTGTTCCCTTCTCATTCAGGGTATTCTAGATTCGATTCAGTTCAGTTCCTCCAGAGGTTTTGCACAAAGTTGCCAATATACCAAAACCAGTGTTATATGATACATCCTAATATGTTTTAGTTTTATTTAAATGTATTACAGGGCTTTTTTCCCTCTTCTTTTTTTTTCCCCCACAGGACTGGATAAGAATGCTCTGAAAGTAGTTCTGACACATACAAGCTATAGAAATAAAGTTTTCAATAACTTAAAGTAACATGCAAATCCCAGGCTTGTGAAATTTCAAACACAAGAAGCACATCATATGCCAGCCTGACCTCCTGGCTGTGAAGCAGATAATAAGAAAAAAAAAATTGTCAAACCTGCTTGTGATGAACAGATAAAAAAGGGTTGGCCCACATTCATAAATTAGACAATTCAAGCAAGCTGGGGCCATGTCACTGAATATTTTAAAATAAGTCAAAAGGGGCTCAGGCTTACTGGAAAACAGAGCTTTGAGCATCTTAAAATTTTAGGGATCTGGCTTTGTGCATTTAGATTAGGACTGGACACAAGCAGTATAAACTCTGAAGTGATTTTCACTTGATAGCAAATTGGGCAAAGCACCAAATCACAGGTTGTCTTTGGCTGCCAGAGGATGAGACAAGCAGGTGCCATCCATGTGCCAGCAGTTTCTTAGAGAAGGAGAAATGTCTGTCATAAAAGGCATGTGTGAAGTAAAATAACTCCCACCAAAACCAGGGAGGTTAAGCTGAACTGACACATTTCTGAAATAAATCTGTGGTTAATGTGCATTCAGGTTTTAAGATCCCAAGTGCAAGCTGGAGGCAGTCAAAGCCCAGAGCACGAGTCATGTTCATGCTTCCCTCCTCAGCCGGCGTGACCCCATTATTTGGAGTTAATGGAAGAAGGTTGTACCACATTTAGATGTTCACAGCCAAGATCAAGTAGTGCTAAAACTGAATGCTGGTCACATGTCTTGGAGTTTAAAATTGGATATAAACATTGCACTGCTTTGGAGGAAGAAATCCTATTCAGGGCAAATGACAAGGTTGAGGAATCCTTTTGCAAGTGAGTCCCATGGGATGCCGCAGCATCCTCAGCCCATTGCCATCACAGAGTTAAGAACAGACACAAACTGGGAACAATTTGGCAAGAATGATAATGGGACCAGTTGGGCTCTGTCATCAGCATACTGGGCACTGCAAAAGAGTGATTAAATAGGAAGACACAGACAATTATCGAAGACTAATTGCTTATTGTTGCTAGAACTATATTTTAAATGTGTTTTTCTTTTTAATTGCTTTTGGAGTGAATGAAGTGTCCTTAATTTAATTCTAAAATGTTTGGGAATGGGAAATCTGCCAGGAACGGGGCAGCTCAGAGGTCTTGTGAAAGCAATTGCCTCTTTCACCAGCCTATATTCATGTCCAGTTATCCCATCCTCTGCCAACTTTCCTGTTTTCTGGTTCATGCCCTGATGTTGGCTGAAGGTCTCTGGGTTGTTGGTACTTGCAGGAAGCTGCAATAGTTTGTTCATCTCCTTTCCTGTATTTTTCATTCATCGCTGTTCAAGAGCCTTGACCCAAAGAGGAGCTGAGGTCCACAGGGGGTTTGGAGCAGCAGGCTCTGAGTTTAAGGGCAGTTTTTAGGACAGGAGTAGCAGTGGTTGACAAGGTGAGATATCTATGTAGTTTGAACCTGTTCCAGCACAAACATCTGTATACCTCTGTGCTCTGGTACTACTGACTGCAGGGAAATTCAGCAGGAGCTGAATTGTGTCAGTATAACAATGAATGAATATGAGGATGTTATTCCAAATTGAGATGTTCAGGTTTGGTGCAAGGAGCAGGTCCAAATCACAGACAGAAGGTTTAATGCAAGGAGCCTTGTCTTATTAAATAACCATTCAGCATTTTCTTGATGAAAGTGACAGGGAACACAGCTTTTGTATTCATAGAAATATCTTTTGTATGGATGTATTCAGCCCTGAAAGTGCTGCAGGACCTCATCATGGACAAATGAATGTAACCAAATCTGCCTCTCTGAGTGCAAATAATTTGCAGGAATGGTTTGGAAAATGAAAGGAAACCGATCTACATTAGGGAGAACAAGTGCAAAGAGGGGAAACAGAAACAGTGTTCAGGTTCATACTTTAGAGGAGACACAGGAAAATCCAAGGATCCTGTTGTCTCAATAGAATGCCACGTCACCTGCTCCTCTAAGCTGCCCCAAAGAGCAGCCTGATAAATCTGTTGCTGACTTGACACAGAGCATGAGGGGAGGGATGGGAAACTTGCTTGTGTGGAGACAGGCAGGATCTGCTCTGCACAGTTTGCCTGTACTACAGATTTTTTTCCTCCTTTCTGATCTGTACTTGCTCCTGCATTAAATGTAAGGTCAGAAATGGAGAGAATTTTATTAAACATATTTCCAAATAAATGATTTCAAAAATAATCCCCTTTTCATTGTTAAGTTCCTTGCAAAGTCCTGAACAAAAATGGTTAAGGGGAAAAAAAAAGAAATAGAGAGAAGTTGTTCCAGACACCATGGCTGGCCCTTTCTGTGTTCTTTTAAGGCAATTAGAAGGAAAGCTGGCCTGGGCAAACATTTTAATCAGCATTTTAGATTTTTTGAACACAGAAAAACTGAATCATTCCGTAAGACCTCTAGCATGGGCTCTGGGTCTTTGGCTTAGCTCTGTCAAAGTACCTGATGGACATTATCCAGAGATGTCAGTGATGCTGCTGCTCCTCTCCCCACCCCAGGACATGGCTCTCCTGGTTCACAGACCAAAATCTGTAAAATTAGTATTTTTTAATTAACAATTGCAATGGTTGCTTGACAGAGCTATAACAGCAATGCTAAGCTTTGCTTTTCTGGTTTTACAGTTCTCTTTTACCTTTTATGTGAGAAGGTATCATCTGGGTATCGTGCCTGGAGTTTTGTTGGCCAAGTTGTTTGTGCAAAGCCATTCCTCTGTGAAGTGTTTGCTCAAAGTCCTGGCCCAAGTTCCCCACTGCAGAGGATGGCAGAGGCCAGTGCATCATCTGGGAATTCAACATCCAGTTTAAAGGGAAATATCCAGTGGAAAATTCTCCATCCCTCCCCTGTAAGGAAGAGCAAAACTACCCTGTCTTTCTCTGCAGCCTGTTTTTTAAAATCAGCTCAAAGATGAGTGGGGGGAGAAAACATTTCTGTAATATGTATTTCCACTGGGATTAAATGTATTTGTATGTGGCTTTCCAAAATTAAACTTTGGACAGTGGCAAAGAGGGACTTGGATGTGAAAATCCAATTACTCATGACTCAGGACTTGGTTTACAGGGGGACCAATGAGTTGTGAGTTCTTGCACAGGAACTTGACAAAGTGGCAAGAACAACTTGCTGTGTGTTAATATGAACAGAGTAAATAACACAAAATGTTATTAACGTTTGGTATTCATTTCCAAGCAGCTCCTTTGGGTGATGTAGACTGAAGTGCACCTGGCAGTTGATGGTAAAGGATGTTTTTCTTGTAGGATAGTCATTGTCTTCCTGTTAGTAACATTCATTCCCTTTTCTTGAGAGTTCTGAGGTCCTGAAAGATATTATAAGAATATTGATGCATTATTTTCACATAATGGTCTCTCACAGACTTCCTGTGGTGTCAATAAGCATCACCCATCAGCTGGGCCATGAAGTAGTTTTTACATCTTAAAGATTAATTCATGGAGATCCTAAAAGGTTTGGCAAAGGCTGTCAGTGAGAAAGCAAGGCTTTCCAATCACCCTTCTCAGTGGTTGCATCGGCCTCATCCTCTGCCTTCCAGAATGTGTTGAGTAACATTTTCTGCCTTGATACAATAATCACTTAGGGAAGGTCCTAGAGGGAAGAGAGAATGGCCCTGTGCCTGTTCATTAATGTGTGGTAGAGACAATGTCTGTCCTTTTTCCATGGCTGTCAGGCATTGCAGGGTAATTTTGGCACCTGAGGATGCCAACACAGTGGGCATTGTAAGTAAATGAAAAAGGAAAGGGGTGGGGAGGACAGCATTCTGTTGGCTTATTGCATTACTTCAAAAATGATTTAACTTTTAATTAGGAGGAGGTTGGGAGATTGCTAGGTCTTTATGCTATTTTTTTTTCTTTCCCCCTTCTGTCATCCAGATTTTTATGCTGCCACTTTTAAAATGCAATTTATATATGCAGTTGGAATTAAACTTGGTCCTTCTAATTTTCTGAAGTGCTGTTTCTCTCATATCTGAATCTTTGTAGGATGGAGATGCAGCCACGACTGATTTCTGTGCTAGTGCCTGCATCTTCTGATTCAGAGCTCCTGTACTCCAAAGCCAATAATGATTCACTCTCACAGCAGTGGTGTGAGCAGTCTCAGCTTTTATATGCCATCTGTGTGAGTGAGCTGAATCTGCAGAAACGGGACCCTGTGCACATGGCTTTTCCTCTGCTCATGGATGAAAATATTAAAGTAAATCCGTCTGGTCCGTGAGATGTTTTCTGTGTCAGGAAGGGAGTAAAGCTGCCTGTCAAGCCAAGCTGTTCTCTCTGATGAAAGGAGGCTGTTTTTAAACACTCCTTTCCATAGTATTTTGCACGCCAGCCATGTGTGCTTTCTCATCTGACATCTCATTGAGATCCTTGGCTCCGGTGCTGCAGGAGGGAAGTGTGTCCTGGGTAGGAAATTATCTCTCAATATGTACACAAACACGTGTGCACTCACACACACACACTCTTAAATCAATCTAAACATTTTTTTTTTTTCCTTAGGAATGAGAAAAAAAAAAAATCTGGTTGAGCCAGACATAATTGCTTCCCCTTTCTTTGGATTTTCTATTTTCTCATGAAGATATTAGAAAGAAATGCTCTGAGCTATTATTAGATACAAAGGTAGAGATAGAGGGCAAAGGGTTCATTTACAATTCCTACAGCAGACCATTCAAGCTAAAAGGCAACTGATGAGCAGCTTGAAAATATAGATTTATCCACTAAGCTTAGGGAGCATTTCCAAAGGTTTGTGCTGGTCTGAGGATCTAACCCTTTGTGCAGCTGTAAAACTCACGGGATGGAGGAAGCAGAAAACAAGTGGGGGTTTTTATTGTATTTTTTTTTCATTAATGAAAGGAGTCACCTTGCAGGGAGAAGCTTGAAAACATGAACTGATATAAAGTAATGAATTGATATAAATGCACTGCTTTTGAAGGAAGCAACTGAACTTCAGCTCTGTGCCAGGAGACTGAGAAGCATAAAGCTTATCCACAGACACAGATTTTTTGTGTTTTGAGAAACTCAAGTCAGTTAATCCCTGATAATGGGATACCATTATAACCACTACTTCAGCTCCATGGTCTTAGGGCAATAATGCAAGAAGCAAGTTGATCATGTGGGGCAGGACAGCCCATGGCATTAGAGTGTGCCGTTGCAGATGAAATCCAGTGCCAAAGAAGATTTTCTAGCCCTTCCCTACAATGCAGGGGTTATTATCACTTCCTTTCAGAGGATCACAGAGGTGGGCAGGCACCTCTGGAAATCAGGTGATCCTATCCCTGTTCAAGCAGGGCCACCTAAAGCCACTTGCCAGGGACAATGTCCAGATGGCTTTTGAGTATCTCTGGGGATGGAGACTCCACAACCTCCCTGGGCGACCTGTGCCAGTGCTGGCTCACCTTCACAGTGAAGAAATTATTTCCTGATGGCCAGAGGGAAGCTCCTGTTGTTTAAGTGTGTGCACATTGCTTTTGATCCTGCCCCTGGGCAGTGCTGAATCGAAGAGCCTGGCTCTGTCCTCTTTGCACCCTCCCTTCAGGTGTTCATCTACATTGCTGAGATCCCCTGGAGTGTTCCCCAGCCTGAGCAAACCCAGTTCTCACATCCTGTCCTCATGGGAGAGATGCTCCAGTCCCTTAATCCTCTTCATGACCCTGGAGCTCTCCATGTCTCTCTGGTAATGAGGAGCCCAGAACTCCAGGACTCCTCAACAGTGTTCTAATTGTCAGAAAAAAAAAAAGGAAAAAACAAATGAAAGGAAATTTTGGAACAGGGGCTGTTCCAACTGGGACATCAACACTGATTTTGGATAGCTTCAGCTTGAACACTGAAGGGCTTTTTTGTGCTCTTTTTGCCAAATCTCTTGTATCTGATGCTGCTGCATTTGGGCAGCTTTGGTCAAGGAGAGATTTTCATCTCGGTACCTCAGCTTTGCTGGCCTGACCTCTGGAATAAATGCTCCTCTCTGAACTTTTTTCTTCTTTGGCAATAGCTTTAGTTTATTTTTTTATCCAGTGGCTGCATTGAGGCTTGTTCAGTTTGCCAGGCTAAAGAGCATCACAAGAATATTCATCATTTTGCACTTTTTGTCTAAGGCAACAAAACAAAACTAAGTTAAAAAAAAATCACTTTGGTGTAATTTTTTTTTCTGTGAGAACTCCTGAAGCATAAAAACAGTGTGTTTCCTTGAAGAGGGGATATTACTAATGTAAATCCAATGCAGAGCAATAATATGATATATGTCAAAAGGCAAGCAACCGAGGAGGAGCTGGAGTGATGGAAATGCCTCATGGGCATATGAGATTGTGGGAATAGGTATTCACACAAAGGATGCTTTCTTACACGTGCCCAGGGTTTTCTCTTATCTCTGAACATGAACCCATAGTGAAATAGAAATGTTCCTGTGTTAATAGTGCATTGGAGATAACCCTCATCTGAAAAATACAGTAATACTGCACAACTGGGAACCCTTTCAGAGCAGGGAATTGGACTGGCAATTTCATAGTGTGTTGGTAATGAAACATTTTGGTTCTGTATAAGCAAATGGCCAAGGTTAATGGACACATTACTCCGGCTGTCATTGTCCCAGCAGTAACCAATTTAGAGGCTTTATATTTTCTGCTGTCCCAGAAAGGGAAAGAAAAGTAGAAAATTAAAAATAGAAATCCCAGAGTGATTTAAAGTGCAAAGAGTGAGAAAGCTTGTAGTACTCCAGTATAATTTTAAAATCCCTCTTTTACTTATAATCTGCATTTTAATATATGTATTACATTGCAAATTCTGCCAATGTCTGTCCTGCTCCCGAAGCTCACCTCCATCCAGAAGGATTTATTCTGGCTGTAACACATGAACATGGGCCTCCAGCCCTAGGTTCCTCTAGCTGCTGTTTGTATTGATGGTTCCTGTTTGTATTTCCCTTCACCTCATGCTGTTGATTTGCAGAATCATGAGAAATGAGCTGTGGCTTTGGCCTTCAAGGGAGGAGGTTAAAAAAATAGCTTCTGGTGCCTGTGTACAGATCATAATTGGGTTTTTTTCATAGCTCTTTCAACAGCTGTGGACAGATATCAGGCCCTCGTGAGCTGGTTTTTCTCAAGGAGGTGCCCTGCACACCAGCACAGCACTGGGTTTTCTTTCCCAAAATTAACTGTCCCATGCTCCTGGTTTCATTGAGTCTCCTGTCAAGATTCCTGCCGTTTCTGAAGCAGGTGCCCAGCCTGATGAGGACTTGTTTCCTTGATTTGCAGACATCCTGGTTGATGGCAAGGTGTGTGACTGCGACGTCGTGGTGACCTGCCAGGTGGGGGACCCTGTCCCCCTGCAGGTGAAGCTGACCAACTGGAGCAAGCACAGCGTGGGGCCCTTTGCTCTGACCATGATGCCCTACCAGGATTACCAGAATGGGGTGCACAACTACGACCTGCAGGATGCCATCACCTTTGTGGGCTCCAACACCTTCTACATCGACACCGTGAGTTCTTTTACCACAGGTCTCAGGATTTTGAACCACGTGCATTTGCAAGGGGCTTCATTGCTCTATTGTGAATTTTAAAGCAGATTAATTTTTGGAAAGCCCCATGATTATGGCAGCTATTGCTAACAGTGCTGCTGCATTCATCTGAAATGGTTTAAGACTGCAATTTCCTACCATGTAAACCAGTAGTAAATTACCAGAGGCAGCAACTTCTGGTCACTCCAGATCTGGCTGAATGTGAATGGTAACCCTAGATTGAGTGTTCAATACCATATTGCCAGTCCCTTGAGTCACCCAGCGCAGCCTGCAGTAATAGATTTTAAATAACTTTTCTTTTTTTCTTTAGTCCATAAGAAACATTCCCCAGGCTGAGCCAAGGAACTCAGCAAATCAGTTTTAGTCAGGTCCTGAGGAAACGCAACAGACTGCAAAAAGAAAATGCTAAGCATTAATGGCCAATCTGATGAGCTTGTTCATTTCCTGGATGCTTAGCATACTGTTATAAAACCATAAGGAAATGCTTCAAATGAGGCAAAATAAAAAAAAAAAGCCCCTTTTTAAAACAATTGAGATTATGATTTTTCTCTCAATTTCTCCAGAAAATTCAAGTCTTGGAGCTTTTCGCTTCTAAGGCAAGACACTGAAAATGCACATAACACTACTCTCTCCCATACCCTTCCCCTCCCCAAAATACAACAAAATACCTGGAATGAAAATTTGCAGGCAATGCTGCAGAGTGGAATGAGCAGCATTTCCAGTAACTGATGAAATAAACATGAAGAAGGGAGCATTTGGGATACTGCTTAGGACCTTTGTTTAAGTCAGCTCTTCAGATTGGTAATAAAATGTACCTGTCAAAATTAAACATATAAGTGAACCTTAGTTAAAAAGAAATTAAAGGTTAACTACAGAGATAGTCGCCATGCATATTTTTCAATTACACATCACAGAAGAAAATATTTCTAAAAACTAATGAGCATGAAATATACCATCAATTTGAATTTTAATGGGGGCTAACTGCATTCTTATAGCTGAATAATTTAAATATGTCAACAGAAATCATCCAGGGATGGCTTTCTTTGACTCTGTTTCTGACAATGTGGAGTTTTTAATCAGAGTGGTGGTGTTTGGATGCCCAGCTGCCAAAGGGCCTGACCCTCCAGGCTAATGAGGGAAAAGGGAGATGTCAGTGTGATGTATTCTTACCTTCTGACTGAGTCTCCTACGGGGCAAAAAGTCAGGAGGTCACATCTCTGGTGCCTGCCCTGGCAGCCTTCTCATACGTTACGGTGTCTGCCTTTGCCCCATTGCTCAGTATTTTGACATTTCTCCTGTAAACACAATCCCCAAGAAGTTAAAAATAGAATTGCTCTCTGCTGCTTGTCCTCCTTTCCATACAAAAAGGTGAAGTGAACAAAATGTTGACTCTTAGACCACGAGTGTTGCATTTCACAGTGTGTAGTGTTGACACTACTCAGGCTCCCAGGGAAAGTGCTTGGTCACGTTTCTTTGGGGCATAGAGCCCTGATTGTGGAAGGAAATCCTTTATGTCTGCCAGGGGCCCTTTCTTCCCTCATAATAACTAGTTTAGGAATAGAAAACATATTTCAAAAAGTTCCACCTGTTCAGGAGGGACAAGGGAAAAGCCCTGGTTTGTGCATTTGATGCTTCAGGGAAGAGTCACCATGGTCAGAATTGTGCTTATGCCCTGAATTTGGCCAAAAGTCAGACAGACACTGGTTGAAAAGCCAAAGCTCATGGCTGGGTGGGATGAAAGACAACCAGAGTTTCTCTTGTATATAAACAAAAGTTGAGATACTGGACCAGATTCCCTGCTGGTTTTCAAATCAGTGCTGCTGTGTGGAAGTTGTTAAAAATGTCCCCATCATTTTTTTAACCTCAGGTCATGTGCACTTAACTATTTTTCTGTTTCAATGGAGGTGGCTTGAGGTGCTGCCCGTTCCCAGCTGCTTGAGAAAGATGCTCCCCTCTACCCCAGCAGCCCTGTCAGGACAGACACCGCGAGCACTGGTTTTGTGCAAAGTTGTCCAGTTTAGCAAAAACTACATTGGTCAGCAGCTGAAGTTAATTGGGCAGACTTCACACTGACAGCAGCACAGGGATGCTGACATGATTTATTGCAGGGCTGAGCTGGGTGGGAGGAAGGATGGAGAATCAAGCCTGGTTTGGTGTATCACGGGTGCGTGGTCAAGAACGAGTGGGTGCCTCAGGTATCACAGCAAGGGCAGATACTCCTCACACCCTGAAAATTCACTCTGTTGTCATGCAGAAACTTTGTTATTGGTACAAAAAAAACCCCAAGGGATCCCTCTGCCTTCCCAAGTGTTAGTTTCATATTAAGTCTCATGCTCAAAAATTCACCATTGTTTTTGATTTCAGACTAAAAAGCCTCAAAGCAGTTTTTGCCGCTACCTGGAAGACCAGAGATATATACAGGAATTTTCAGGATGCACATGCTGCTTTGCAGTGTGAATATAAATTGTTGAAAGTGTAAAAGTCACACAATTTTGTATTTTCTTTTCTTGTGGCTAGAAGTCCAAGCTAGAAGATTTATCTTGGAAGTAATGCAATGATGCTTATTCATCTCTTTGAGCTTTTACCTCAATTTGATGCAGCAGCCTGGGTTTGTGTCACCAAGTCTCTGCTGGGATATGCTACTTCAAAAAGCAAAGTCTTTTCCAGAAAACTTTAAAGGAGTTATTTCCATGCATTGGAAATTAAGTAAAATCTGTATTTTTAAGCCAAACTTCAAATTTGACTAACCTTACTTTTCTCTGTATTTGACAGAAAAAGTTACTTTCCCCATTTTGACTTAAATAATAAACAATTTTTGTCCAGTGGGTGATTTTGAAACACGAGTTAACATAATAGAACCTACCCATTAAAATACAGTGGATTGATTTATTTTTTTATCTTGCTTCACAACATAAGTTTGTCTTTTGCCCTATTGTTAATTTTTCTTTTAGTTCTTACCCGTGTTTTTTGCTGAATAATTAGTTGATCAGGCAGAGTTGCTTTTTGCCAAATTAAAACCAAAAATATTGTCTTCTGTGGAGAATCCTGTAACTCCCAGCAATTCATCCTCTCTTGTTGTGCCTGCTTGTGCCATTACTTATTCTAAAGAAGGATTTTTTTCCCTGTGTGTGTTATCATGCACGAGCTCAAGCGATTGGTAGTGGGAGATGAGGAGAAATTCATTAGTAGATGGTCATTTTGAATCAGCTCAGAAGCCATGGTGAACATTTGCTCACTTCTGGCAGGTCCTCTGTGGCCCATCTGGAACAAATTATTTTTCTTGGCACTGTTTTATTCACACTGTAAACTCTTTGGGGCAGCGAGCAGTAGCTGGCACCAGCCCTAATCTCCAACTGAGCTCCCTAAGTACTACAGCAGTATAAATAAGTAGTAATTAGTTCTAAGCAATCGCAGTCCCACATGGTAGCCTAAATCAGGGAAGGATTAGGATGGAGCTAGAAACTTAATTTTTCTTCTATCTTGGTGGAACAAAGGAGTAATGTGGACTTTTTTCCTTGATTTTCGATCATTATTTTCTGAGGTGCAAGCTGCTCATCTGCGTTTCCATGAATGGAATGGTGGAATTTTAATGAAAGCTGTTTTAACTCTGCCCTGACTCAGGAATGTCAGCATCCTGATGAATGATTCAGAACACACACAGGCACATATCTGGGCACTACCAGAGCTGTGTGCTGCTGGACTGAAGGACAACACGAGTTTGGTCTGGGTCGGGCACAAGTCATGTTCCTCACAGTTCAGCTGGGCCATGCCCTGCAGTCAGAGGGGTGCTGTGTCCTGCCAGCTGCAGAGGTGACCACCTGAACGAGCCACTCTGACTGGCTGGGCAAGTCATCAGAGCTGGTGCAGTTTAGGGAACATTTTGCCTCATTCTGTGTTTGATCAGGTGAATCCTTGTGTTGAACAGCTGGCTTAGGTGTGGACATCCACTTTACAGACATTTGGGTGGATTCAGTTCCAGACTGAGGCACCTGAATGAGGAGGGGTTACCAGGGGTGCTGGCCCACTGAGGTCCCATGAGTCAATGGAGGTGTGGTCTGCAGCAGGTAGAACCTGGCTTATTAACACAGGGCTGAGATTCAGTTGCCTAAAAGTAGATGTTTGCTGTCAAACAGTGCTGTGGTATCCTACCAGCCACCAGATGCTGCCAGAAATCCTGTAAGACATCCTGGGCATCTTCCCAGTCCTGTGCAGGTGTCTCAGTGCCTTAGGCCATCCCATTACCTGTGTTTAGGCAACTCTATTCTGGCTCTGCCTAGGGACACCATTCTGTGTTTGCTCCACTGTCTGCACTGGCTAGGTATCCTCCTTTCACAGTAGGAGCCTGGATACCTTGGACTCCTAAATGTAGGTTTAACCTCAAAATTAGTCCTGTGCCTGGTGTGGCAGCTGGGCTGGATGTGACCCTCTGCTTTCCTGACTGCTGCAGCTGAATGTCTGACCTTTTGGGAATGTTTGTAGGCAGCCCCACTGGAGATGCAGCCTTGCTTTCCACAGTTGGTTTCTGTTTTGAAGGAAACATCTTGTAACTTCTGCAGAGCCACCTGCACTTAAGCAAGGTGAAGGCTCCAAGATCATTTTGCTTCCCTGTTTCTCCTCCAGACCAGAAGAGTTGATACAGTGGTGGTGCAGGAGATGTGGGTAGAGCCCAAACCATGAATGTGATGGAGCTGGTGCTGATGAACCTGAGCCACCTTCCTGCTTGCCAAGGACTCTGAGCTGTGCTGTTACAGATATTCCCTCATGGTGCAGTGAGATTGGGAAAAACTGACCAGGAGCTTGGAAAAGCTATGGGTCCTGAGGGGGCTTTGTTTGCTGTTTGCCTGCACCCACTGCTGGCCTTAGTGCCTGCCTCTGCCCTCCTCTGGGTGAAGGTCCACATCAGTTCCAGTGAGGCATGAGTCAGGCAGCAGCCCTGGGAGAAGGGGGAGGAAGCAAGAGGGCTCGTGGTGTGATGTTGTTGTGCATGTCCAGACTCAGTGCCAGAGGGAAAGGACTTGCACCCAGCCAGGAGGGGAGATGCCAAGGACGGGGTCAGGGGAACAGCTGTGGCTGCTCTGATCATTGGTGTGGTTGACACAATGCTGATACAAGTTTGCTGTAGTTTGCTGAGCAGAAGTGCTCAGCACCAAAACCAAAGGCAGCCTGGGCTCTGCAGTTCTGGGGATGTGGCTGCTTGTGAACAGACAGGTCCTTGTGCAGGAGCTGCAATTTAGAGTCACAGAAGCACAGAATGGTTTGGGTTGGAAGGGAACTTAAAGTTCTTCTCATTCCACCCCCCTGCCATGGGCAGGGACACCTTCCCCTGTCCCAGGTTGCTCCAAGCCCCATCCAACCTGGCCTTGAACACTTCCAGGGATAGGGCATTCATGGATTCCTTGGGCAGCCTGTGCCAGGGCCTCACCACCCTCACAGACACAGTAAAGAATTTTTTTCCATATATGCATCCCTAATTTCCCCTTTTTCAACTTGATCCCCATACTCTTTGTCCTATCACTACAGATCCTGATGGAGAGTCTTTTCCAGCTTCTCTGTAGCTCCTCTGAATACTGGAAGGTGCTGTGAGGTCTCCACTCAATCTTCTTTTCTCCAGGCTGAACAACCCCAACCTTCTCAGCCTGTCGTCATAGAAAAGCTGCTCCAGTACCTTCAGAAACTCTGTGACCCCTCTCTGGACTTCTTCCAGTTTAAGGAGGTCCAACAAAGCTGACTGATAGCCAAGGGTGCTATCTATACAGGATGCATGTCTCCTGGCTAAAGAACCCAGCAGTGAAAGTAAAATAAAAACTAGAACAGCAGAAAAATCACTCATTCCCTTCACTTCCAAAAGCTGCAGAGAATCTGCCTCATGGATGGTGGTGGCTGGAATTTTTCAGCTCTCTGAAATATTCTTGAATTCCCTGCACCCTTGAAATCTTCTGTTGATCATTTGCCTTCCCCCTCTTCCCCACCATGGCCTTCCCATCATTCCTGTTCTTGTCTCCCCAAGCAGAGGCAAATTGTCCTTTAGCAAGGGGTGTCCATGAGCACTTTCCCAGTTCACACCCCATTGCTCATGTCCCAGTTTACCATATTGTGCATTTTTTGTAGTGGGGAACAGCCCTGACCACCTGTCTCAGAGCCTCAGCCTTCACTGGGACATTTCTGCTGGGATGTAGCTGCCTTTTCACAATTTTTGGAAAAATTCCGTCCAGGCGAATGGTTTTGTGTTTATTTGGTGTTTTGCATTTGCTGTAACTTTAACTCAGTTCTAGGCATCCTGAAACTGGATTTAACATCTTGTGGAAGCAGATACTAATTCAAACATTATCACATGCTGAACAGTGGTGGGAGTGTTAAAGTTAGAAATTACTGAAGTGTCTTGCTGAAATGATGGACTGAGATATTATTTGTTGTGAAGATATGGATTGTAGATGGATTTGTGATGAAGGAAGATACACAAATGTAGAAACAGTGTGAACTCTGTATATTTAATTTGGACAAGTAAAATCAGGATGGCTACTGTTTCTGGGAAGTTTCTTTCTAAACTTCATTATTTCAATGATAGTGACTCAGATTTTGTCTCAGTAAAAAGTGAGAACAAACTTAGTTATTGGTAAGCTGTTAAATGGTGTTTAACCACGTATCTGACATTAATTCAGAGACATGGTTCAGAACTTTAATAGAGATCTTGGTAAACGCAGATCTCTACCTTAAATAAATTCTGTTTTGGACTCTGACTCCTAAAGGTTCATATTCTGTTTTGAGCTGTGGCACAGATTTACTGCATGAGTGAATAACAGGATTAAATTTTTAATGTAACAGTATTACTAGTATAGGGACGAGATGTTTACTCCTTTTTGTATGAAAGCATTAAGATGTGAATCTGGAGTACTCTGAGACCCTTTGAAGGAGCTAATGAATTGCAAACTACAATTAATTTGCTTTGCTGATAGTTTATTTGTACTGATTTTCTCATTCTCTTCACCAGGTAAAGCCAACCAAAGATTCTGTGTACTTTGGAGCTCTTCTCTTCCTCTACACGGGCGATTTCTACCTGAATATCAAATTCCATGAAGACAACTGCAGCAGGGAGCTGCCTCTGTCCTGGCTCTGCCTTCCCAGTGTCCACATCCGTGCTACAGAGCCTGTGGCCCCAACTAAGCTGTAAATGCACTGTGTGCTACTTGATTAACCACAGCACACAGCAGTGCTTGGCACATCCTCTGCTTGACCCCAGCTTGTTTCTGTCCAACCCCAGGACACAGTCGCTGCTTTGGAGGAACAGCTGAACACTTTCTGAATTGGCTGATAGTCATTTGGACAGCTGCTTTAGCTAATTTCAGAGGGACAGAGAGAGGGATTATGACTATGCTGAAGTTTTCCTCTGTTTCCAGAAAGCCTTTGAAACTATATGCATTATACTTCAATATACTCCATTGGTATCAGTGGTTTGAGTCTTGAGGGTGGAATTTTGCCATGTGTTTGAAGGTCTTAAATCCCATTTGAATCATCCTGTTTGATCATTTTTCAATATTTGTGTATCTGTATGAAATTCCTCCTGGTTTATGCTGGACCCATGACATGTTTCCTTGGGGTATAGATCTCTGTTAGATTTGTTCACTGGCTTGCTCTTGTTCATTTGTTTGCTTAGAATTTGGTGTCTTTGGTAGTAAATGGCAGTAGTGGTGCTTTTTAATGTGTTATTGAAAGTAAAAATAGCCTCCAGTTATTTTCTCCCTCTCCTGAGCCCAGTGCCACTTGCTCCTAGTAAAGTCACTGCCTTTAGTTTGGCAGATCTATGAACTAGAAAGGAGTGAGGGTGAGGAAGAGCAAGAGAGTTTTGTCCTTGAGAGAATAAATAAGCCAACTTTTGGGCTGCCTAAGGCTTGCCTGTGAATTTAGGTTTTCACAGTTCTTTTTTACACAGTCACAGTCACTTGAAACATTTGCAGACTCTTAAAGATCCACCAGAATTAATCAGATGATCATTAATGTAACTTTTTGTGAGTTTTTGCAAACTTTTCTCATCAGATTTTTCATACCAATGTACTGCTTTTTAAATGTCTCTGGTTCTTTCTTTTTTTTTTTTTTTTTCTTTTTGTTTGGTTTTCTTTAAAGTTTGGGGTTTTTTTTCGAGTTTAATTATTAGGCAGTTAAGGCCATGGAATTCCTGAGTGTGAAAGTAGTTGTTGGTAATTTAGCCTATTTTTCAGAATAATGTTTTTGTATAGTGAGACATGTTTTTACCCCATGCAAAGCAGGGAGATGTCTTAGCTGTATGATTAATACATTATTTCATAGACCATATGCTTAAAACTTATCTCAGTCTTTTCTTAAATACATAGTTAAATTTGGTGGTAGTATGCCTTGGGGGTGGATACACCAAGATGTGGCAGGGACACTCCAGTTAGCTCTACATGATTTAATTCTATATGCACAGCCTCTTTGCATTCTTTGTTTCTTTAGAATTCATGCAAACATGGCCCCCCACTGAATACCTGGCCTGACCCTTGCTGCTCAGTTCTGGCTCTCTGCACCACAGCCAGGGGTGCTTTTAGATGTGATTGGTGTTTTCCTTAGGAAAGACAGTGCTCAAAACTCCATTCACTGCATGCTTGCCAATGACTGTTCATCCTAAATATACTCCTAACCTGAGGGAACTCTAGCTGTAGCATGGTAGCTGTATTTCCAGTGTATGCAGGCTATTATCTCTAAAAACCTGTGTTGTGGCAATGTTATCAGTGTTTGTGCTTGAGCTGTAGCTCTGTACTCAGCCTTGGAAGTGGAAGTTTTCAGTCTTGACCTGCTGAAAAGCTCAGCCCTGCTGCAAATTGCAATGATTCACTGCTCTGTCAGGTGCCACTGAGGTCCAGTAACAAAACTGTTCCTTGGAGTGGCACAGGGGCTCTGGGCCTGAGACACCCCTGCAAAGGGGGTCCAACAGCTGAGTTGGGGCTGTTTTCCTATGTTGGTAGAACTTGGCTGACCAGATTGTGCCATGAGGCTGAATTTTCTTTCCTTGGATAGACAATGCACAGAAGAATAAGATCCAAGGAGAGCAGGAACCAAACCAGTACGTCTTCTCTGTAAAAACTTCGTTTTGACATGAGTGTCTGTACTGTGTTGCACAACACTGTTGCACCAAAATCCAAATTGGTTTTTATTCAGTGTTCCCAGAAGATAATCTGCAGATTCTAGGAATACACTAAGGCCTTATAAGGATCACATTTCATTTGAAATAAAAATATTGTAAAGTAGATGCTGTTGCAGTCAGGATGCTTCAATTTACCCGGCTAAGGGACTATGCTCTAATTAATTTTTGGCAGAGTCCTCTGAGAAGATAGAGTCTTGTTCTGTGGAGCCTGTCCTGGGATGCAACATTCCTGTGCTTTTTACTTATAAAGGATCCTGATCTACAGCCCACTGTAGCTGTTGGAATGGGAACAGGTTTTATTATAACAAAAGCAGGTTGCATGTTTTCTAGGTATCCAATATGCCATTATAAATCTGCCGTATGTGCACATAAATACAAGTTCTTATGTGTGAGCTAACCCTTGAAGATCTATCTGTTCATTATCTAGTAGACTACTCTGTCCCTTTTCAACTTGGACACTTAGTTGCTTTTGGCATTTATGATATCTTCCCCAATTTTCTCACACTTCTACTTGTCTTGCTGAGAGAGATGAAACACAAGAAGTTTTTCCTTCTGGGGATAATTTTTAACTTGTCCAGAAGGAACATGTTTAAGTGTTAGTGTAATTTGGAGAAGGGTTGAGGGAAAGGTGCTTAAAATCACTAGGGTTGCTATCAGGATTGGTCCTTGTACTGCTTGAAAGAAGGATGATATTTATCTGTTTCCTTTCTTGGTACTGAAAACTTCTTTTTCTTTCTCTGAAACACCCAGCAATTATTTTGAACATGAAGAGCTGTATTGTTGATTGTAAATCTGATACAAACCAGTGGTTGCAATAAATTATTCCTAAATTAAATGGCCATTGCTGAGAGCAGATGTTGATCCCATATATGAATGCACTGGAGAAGCATAAGTTATGTAACTTTATCTGAATAAATACTTGTGGCTTGTTATTTACACCTTTGCCGGTCTCTTCAGTCTGTAGTTCTTGGTTGTGTTCTTGTGTGGTTTTGCTGATAATAATGCATATGTCTTGATTCTGTATTGTGTCTCTGAAAGAACCTGTTGGACCCTGGAACTGAAATTTCAGCTTCACTGAAACATTCTCTCCCTAGATGAACTCAGAGGTGGTGAACCCTGTCTGCTGTATATTCACTATTCACTCTCAGCTGAGGAGAGAGAGGCACTCACATGGAAGGCAATAGACGGCCAGAAGTTGTGTCCAGGGAGGCTTAGGTTGGATATTAGGAAAAAGTTCTTCACCTAGAGGGTGGTTGGGTGCTGAATCAGGACCCCTGTGGAAGGGATCACAGCACAGAGCCTGACAGAGCTCGAGAAGTGTTTGGACAATGCCCTCAGGCACATGGTGGGACTCTTGGGGACTGTCCTGTGAGGGGATGGGGGTTGGATTTCCTGATTCTTGTGCATCCCTTCCAACTTGGCTTAATCTGTGACTGTGAAATGCCTCGGTGTCCCAATATTGATGTTGAGGGTGGTGAGGCCCTGGCACAGGTTGCCTGGAGAAATGATAGCTGCCCCATCCCTGGAAACATTCAAGGCTGGATTGTACAGGGCTCTGAACAAGCTGATCCAGCTGAGGGTATCCCTGCTAATTGCTGGAGGGCTGGAACCAGACCTGTAAATGTTCCTTGCAACCCAAAGCATTCCATGACTCTATCACCCTTTCCATGGGATGGAACCAAGCCTTCTGCAGCCCTTGGCTTGCAGCTCAGCTGTGTGGGCATTTGAAGGGGGATTTGAAGGCTTTCCTACAGGTAGCTGCTTTACAGAGCTTTGCAAATACTTCTGCTCTTTCCTTAATATAGAAGACACAAAAGATCTGGACAAAATTTTTTTGTCAAGTGTTCCATGATAGCTGTTTCCTTCTGGGGTTAGGTCAGGGTTCTTGAGTTGTTCAGCATCTTTTTAGCTCTTAACTTCACATCTTGCTCTTTCTCACCTCATCCTTCCCACTGACTCTTCCACTCAGTGCACTTTTCTGCTTTTCTTTGTTTGTTCCCAGCAGAAAGGATCAACTTGTCCCTTTCTTTTTTTCCCTTCCCCTGCATCTCTGTTAGAGCCCTCCTAACACTTTGTTCATGTTGGGGAAAAATTCACTTCAAACCTAATTTCAGCAACTAAGCTGGAGTTTGACTCTCATATATCCTCTCTTTAAAGCATCTTGAGCTATTTCAGTTGAACAGGATCTTGTCTATTTTGTTACAATCCGATGTTTCTTGCTGGAAGGATACCTAAGTCCACTGCATTCTCAATGCATAAATTCCATCACACCAGTGGGATTTTGTGTGTAGGTGACATGTCATTCAACATACATTGCTCACTTCCTGTCCCTGTGGTCCCAATTCAGCACGATAGCCAAGCATGTGCCTAATGTTAAACACATCAATAGAAAAAACATTAATAGGCCCTCTTTTGACAGCTAATTCAGTCACACATCTCCCTGGGAAATTTGCTAACCCTGTGCCCAGATGTGCAGTCTTCCTCTGAACCTGCAAATTTGTCTTGGAGGCCCAGGTGCCATTGAGTTGCATTGCCCATCACCACTGGCTCCCTGGAACCCTGGCACAAAGAGAAGGCATCTCACCAAAATCTGGCTCTGTATTTATACCAGTCTGGGAGTGCAGAAGATCCTTCCAGGCCAAGATGTGCTCAGTGTTTGGCTACAGAAATGCACCTTGGAGGTGTAAATCAGATGCACAGACTTGCCTGGGAGGCCACGTTGTTCCCAGCACTGTGCACCAGGCAAAGCAGTGCTCAGCCTCCTCCTGCTTGCAGTTGCTCTTCCAAGTGTTTCTCTCCCAAGGGCTGGTGCCTGCACATCCTCCCCATCTTCACAGCCACAGGAAAACTCCTCAGGAGTGCTCAGAAATCTCGTGGCATAAGGGAAGGCATATGTTAACAATGAGACAGCCTCATTTCTGTGGTGAAGGAGCAGTGGATCCTCTGCAGAGAAGAATTTGTCACAGCCCAGCATTTTCTGATGCTGTGGCTGGAGAAGGGTGATTTCAACCCCTCTTCAGCCTGGATTCAGCTTGAACAAAACAGCGTAGACACTGCCAGAGAGAAATCAGGCCAACTTTTGAAACAGTTTAACAATGAGCATCTAGTTAATGACTATGAGGATGTCATCACTAATCTGTGTCAGCAACAGGGCCCTTCTGCTCTCCAAAGTCTGCCCCTGTTCTTACAAACTGGTCCAGGCCAGTGGCTGAAGTGATGCCATGGTCTGATTCAGGCATCTGCCTTCCACCTCCATTCCCAACAGCTCAGATCCAGAGCAGAGATGCCATTCCCTCCCCATTCCTTTGCCTGATTCACCTCTTCGTGTGGCCACACAAGGCTGAACCCATGCAATGGGTTTGGGTTAAAAGGGAAAAGAAAAGGCAGGGGAGGGTTTTCCTTTAGTGTGTGCACACATGAGTGAAGCTGCATCATCACACAGAAGCCTATGAGGCTGCAGCATCTCAGACCAGAACTTTTGGGGCAGAACAGGGGTAAATGAGCACTGGGAGGAAGGGAGGGGAAAAAATGCAGAGGGAAAGGGTACAGGGCTACAAACAGAGACCTCCACAAGGTGCCCGAAGTTAACGGAGATGAATCAAGGTGAAACAGGTTATGTAACTGCCACAACATTAAAAATAGGTTATGCTGTATATTAAGATTTCATTTATAAATTGTTTATAAAGCATTCATAAATGTTAGATGTGGTAAGCACGTTATGCACACAAATACTTTGTGTTCCAGCATTATCGATGGCCGTGTCCACGGCAGCTGCAGGTATTGTAGATGGTTAAATCACAGCTCTGGAGACCAGCAGTTCAATAGCAATACACAATAAATGATTCATCAATCACCTCAACACGTATCAAACATTATGTATGGAACCTTAATATGAAGTGTGACCTTAGGAACTGTGAAACAGGGAACTTCTGCCCCTTTCATCCTCTTATTCTTGTTCCTAAAAAAAACCCAAACTGAACCAACAAAACACCAAGACCTCCAACCCCCCACCTCCCCACAAGACTCAATTCACCACTTTAATAATGATTATGTTTTTCCTCACCTCTGACTTGAGAAAGGCCACAGAGTCCTGAGAATTTAAAGGCTTTGTGAAACACATAGAGTATTTGGATGTGCTCCCCTCTGCTGCAAATGTTTTTAGTGTGTTTTGAGGGTATGGACTCCAGGGATGCAGAAGGATGTCACCCCAGCAGGATGTCACCTTGCCTGCCAGGGTATCTGCAGATCCCTGGAGAAAGCACAAGTGCAAAAGTAATGTGAATGTAAATTAAGTAAAGAGAAGAAAAGCCATGAAATAAGACTTGAACGTGATAATTTAATTTATTAAAATGCACCCTACATCCAGCTCTGGCCATTTGCTTACATGGAAGGTGTCACCAGAGAAGATGCTACCACTGCAGACCCTCAGCACAAGGTAAGAATTGTTCTCCCCTAGCATGGCATCCCCCATAATCCTGGAGGAAGGCATAAAGCATCCCATCCCATCCCATCCCATCCCAGCCCATCCCATCCCATCCCATCCCATCCCATCCCATCCCATCCCATCCCATCCCATCATCTCTCATTCCTGTGCAGGAGTCTCACAAGAAGGAAGATGCTCCTGTCTTTCCACTCTTGGCTGAAGTCCTGGCCAGGGCTGTGTCTTTACAAGTCTCTTGAGGGGGACACTGCAGGGACCTGGCCAGGTCTGCAGTATTTGGACTGTGTATCAATATTAGCCACTTGCATGTGGTGTCAGAACAAAGCCCATGGATAATGTGCATTTAAATGTCACACAAAAATAAGACAAAATAGGTGCAAATGCTTTGGGATATTATTTTCAACTCAAGTATTGGGTAAATCTATCAGATTTTCCCTTTTGTGTAGCTCTCCAAATGTTGCTGCTGTTGGTTTCAATATCCAATCATGTCCTCTAAAGCTTGTCCATGCTGGGGCTCAGGGTCACACAAGCTCTGTAGAGAGAAACAACAGGAGAGATCGGAGATGTTAACACAAAACTCTTTATTAAAAAACACTGGATATAAACAGGAGCCACATGATCTCTGCTTCCCAAAAAATCCACAGGGCAAGGGGGTTCTGAAAGGAAACACCCACCCTGCTTCCAAAAATTTTCCAGCCTGAAATGCCTGGGTTTTGCCAGTGGCTGTAAAGAGAGGCCAGGGTGATGAGTTGACATGGAGACATCCACTTACTTGACCAGTGCATTCAGATGAGATGAATCAGAATGATGGATGGATCTTGGTTGAAAGGAACCTTGAAGGTCTCATTCCAACACCCCTGCCATGGGCAGAGACCCCTTTCACTAGACCAGGCTGCTCCAAGCCTCATCCAGCCTGGCCTTCAACATTTCCAGAGATGGAGCATCCACAGCTTCTCTGGACAACCTGTGCCAGGGCCTCGCCACCCTCACAGTAAAGAATTTTTCCTAATAAGCAATCTAAACTTATTTTATATCTGTTAAAAGCCATTCCTCCTTGTCCTATAAATCCCCATGTCCTGTCCCATCAAACATGGATGAAGTTAATAAAAGCGTTTAAAAGTTTCAAAGGACCCAGGGACGCACCTCTGAACCCCAGCTCTGAGCACAGGAGACTCATTTGTTAGAAGATCAGACAGTGCAAGCCCCTTTCCCTCCCCATCCAGGATGCAGTTCTGTGGGGTTCAGGATTTTACATGGAATCTTCAGCCTCTGTGCTACAAACATGAGGACTGTCTCATTCCCGGTACTTTTCCTTTTCACTACTCCCATCATGGGCCAGGTGCAGGGTGACCTTCTGGGCGAGCAGGGCACCAGGCAGCCTGTCAGCAAGGAGCCACATGATGGGGAAATGCAGCTCTCCTGGGGAGCACCCATGTGAGATGTCCAGGGGAAGAGGGAAACCAGCAGCTTTATCTCAGCTTTGTGCAAACCTGTCCTGATGAGACCTTCAGCTGAGAGGCTTTTTGAGCTGTTCCTGAATGAGCATGGTCATATTTTCCCTCTCTCTGTTCCCTGCACCCCTGGCTGCTCTGTAGATAAGGCAGCAGTGTTTTGGCAGCTGGGAGGTGACGCTCTATCTGTTTGCACATGCAGGACTCTGATGGAAACGTGCCACCCATCACCATCACTGGGGTCAATTTGCCTCTGGGGACATTGTTTGGTTGTTTTGGTGGAATGCGAAGAGCAGTGATGCTGGGCACAGACCAGGCAGATATCTGCTTTCAATACCCAAAAAGCCCCTGCACCAGTCTTGCTCACTGCTCTATTGCTCAGTTCTAAAAGTCTTCCTCCCCTAGCTTCTTCAGATTTTTAATTTCAGAGTATTTTTTTCTGACATCAGGTTTATTTATTTCATAGCCCCTTACTATTCTCAGTGTCACTTCTCTGCAACTAGACCATCCAATTTTTCCTGTTCATTCAAACCCTGGATTTCTGGGTTTGGAATGCTCAGGGTCCTGTTCCATGGATGAAGTCTTCCCTCTCTGTGTTCAAGTGTCTCATGGCTTGTCCACCTCCTGCCTTGCTCTGCTGCCTGCCTGATCTCAAAGTTAAACACTGAGAGAAAACTCCTGCCTGTCTGGGCTCTGCCTTCACACCTGGCACATGTGGTTTGAATTAGTCCACAACACTCTTGTCCTCTCTTCCCTCATCTACCAGTGCTCCCACTGGCTCCCCACCACCACACAGGTGAGTCTGGTTCTGGTGGCCTTGGTGCAGTGGAGAGTAGGTTTGGTACCACCTCACTATCTCCTGCAAAATCTGTGTTTTGTTGCTTAGTGACAACATCTTGAGACTTGGTCCCAGTGCTGTCTGTGAAATGCTGGATGTGAAGTGCTGCCATGCAGCAAGAAGTTCAGCTTTGCTGATTGCCACATCTCACTCAGCACTGGTGATGGGCTTCCCAGCTCCTCTTCCAAACACTTAAGGGCACATCAGACCCTGGCAGTGCAGATGGGCACAGCCACCCCTCAGCTCCATGGCACCAAAGCAGTGGTGGCTCTCTGCCATATTCAGAACATCCCAAATATTGTTTGTGTCCAGGGGAGGGTGGGATGGGATCTGGGGGAAGGACAGAGTTCCTGAGACCAGCCCACAGAGCTCAGGAGTGAAAGACAACTGTCTCACACGTGTAGAAATGGCTTTGCTTACTTTGACCCAAAGTTTATTTTTATTCCACAGTCTTTCCCAGGAGGAAACACTTCAGCAGCTCTTTTTCTCGCTTCCACCTGAAGATAAAAAGGCAACTCCTAACTGTTTTCAAGCCTCTATCTTGTGGATACTGTAATTCACATTTAGAGAGAAGGCTCTGGAGCTGCAGGCAGTGACAGCCAGAGTGTGTGACACGAGCAAGGGAACAGATTGACCAGCCACTGTCAGCTTGTGCTTGTGGGTCCAACAACAGCCATAGGG